>CAKAKR010059899.1:0-11522 GCA_916700685.1 Adelosebastes latens
AAAAGAGGTTTGGCAGGTTGTTGAGTAGCTGAAGAGAGACAGTTGGACGTGGAGTTGGCCGTGTTGATACTGCCAAAGGAGCTGGCATTCAAGCAAACAGTGTCAGACTGCGGAAACATTGCTGTATAATGTAATGTATGCAGTCACACATGCTACTGCAGACTTACTTCAGTGCTGCACCTGATGGTGAGCACAGCTAAATGACTTTGCAATGACGTCTGTGATTGTGGAAATGTGGAAAATGTGTTTACTGAGTCTAGACAGATGTGATGTAATTTAAAGGAATATGTAGATTGTGAGTCCACCAGTGAGCTTTAAGATGGCTCTGAAAGGTTTCAAGAGTTTTTCTTGTTGAACGTCAATGGGGCTTAGGCTACGATCCGGCGGTGCGACGAAAACACAAGTCCTCCCAATCATTTTGAGTGGGGGTAGTGCGTTTGGGCTGCAGCTGCCGCAGGGCGTGCCAAAAAAACACGCAGAAAAGTAGAAACAGAACTAACTTTTGGAGAAACGCAACCAAACGTCACGCAGCGGTGGCCAATTACGTAACCGGCGATCCAGAGCTGTACAACTCAGCCATGAGGGAGCAAAAGACATTAAACTTCGTGCAGTCAGTGGGCCATAAAGTGACTCTCCCAATCGCTGCAACGCCTGATCTGGTGTGAATGTAGCACACGTTATCTTAGGCAGAGAACTGACACCATGCAGTTGCTCATTCATCAGCTGACTAATAACATCCAATCATATTCAGATGGGTAAACACAGTGGCCTTTATAATCTCCTACCTATTTTGGTGTAAATACGGCTAACATTTTGTAACATAATAAATGCACAATGGATTGAGAGGAAACTGGGTCACTGGGTTGGAATCCAATGTAGTTGTTCTCAATCCAAGCTGAATAAATCTGCCATTTTAATGTATAAGGATCAAGCTGCAGACTTTTTAGAGCCACCTTTGGACCCCAGAGGCAGTAAGTGTTTGGTGCTCAAAACACAGGTTTCTGATGATGTATTTCTGCAATATTACAATAGAATTGTGTTTAAAGTTGCAATACTCAATGTAAGGGATACAAAATGCTAATGAGCAGATGTATACAGTGTGACTTTTGTTGTCCGTAACTCCCACTGTGCAACCATAACTTCTGTCCCCTTTGTGTGTTTTTATGTACGTGAAAAATTGTGTGAATTCACTAGTTTACAGTTCATTTTGAGTTTTATTTTTCTGTGTCCATTTCTCAAGCCAATAGAAGATGTTGCAAAATAATTTCTGAAACCTGCTGTGGATCAATATCTGTGGCTAACCAAGTAATCAGCTCAACATGAAGAGAAAACAAGAACAAGAGGAAACATGCCTGGGAAGAGAATAAAACCAGGAGCAGTTGCACACAATGGCTGATGAAAATCTGAAGTGACAAAAACATAATTTGTCATAAATAAAGTATATTTCTTTAACAGATTGAAACCTTATCATTCCTCATGGACTCAGCACTTCTACACCAGACTGGTTTAGTGCAAATATTTGACTTAAAACTGCATATTTGTAATTAATTAAAAGGGAGGAACAGTTTATTTTTATTCACTATCTTTGAGAAGAAAATAACAGTCTGCGTGTTGCATTATGGGAAAGGTGATGACGCAAACAGGGGTGAGATTTGAGAATTTAAATGTTCCACAAATGAACGTATTGTTTAATTTGGCTTGAACCAAATAAAGAAAACACATGACATAATCTCCAAAAACAATGTCTGTAAAGTTTTGATAGAGAAAAGTACACTTGGCCTGTAAACGCCACGATGAGGTGAATGTTTATGTCAGTCTGTGGTGGAACAACTGAGGTCAGATCTGAGTCACTAAACACTGAAGCTGACATAATGATGGAGGGAGGAGAGAGGGAGAAAAAAAAACAGGAGGAGAGGAATAAAGGATGTTAAAGATAGAAGATGTCCACACAGAATATTCTTTGGCAGAAAGTTCAGAAAACTCAATCGTTGCTGTGCAGTTGCTAAAACACATCATGGTAGTTCACGAGGACAAGAGGAAACTCTTCCAGGGTTACACTGACTGATATCTCTGGTGGCTGATAAGCCAGTATTTACCTTTTATCAGAAACATGAAAACTTGGCAACATGTGGAGTGGAGCAAGTTATCTAATTATATCTCACTGTTTCATCTCTTTGTTTTGTTTTTTGGCCGACATCTTTACTGTTTTGGTTCACTGTCTCCGCTCCCATTAACCTTGTTTACAGCAGCAGGCAGCTGTTTCAGTGGAAAAAGTTCTGATAAGCCCACTGTACACCAGTTGGGAGGAGTAACGCATTACAGTGATATATTAAGTTTAGCTTTAACAACGTAATATAAACGTGTTACTAATAGGATTTCGGTAATATTAATACATTTACTATGTCAAGTAATGCATTAAATGGTAAATGGACTTGCATTTATATTGTCTTCAGACCACTCAAAGCGCTTTGCATGCCAACATTCACACATTCATCCACTGATGGCTGAGGCTAACATGCAAGGTGCCAACCTGCCCATCAGGTTCTAATCTAATGCTCATTCACAAACAGCCTTCGGGAGCAATTTGGGGTTCAGTAACTTGCCCAAGTACACTTTGACATGTGAACTGGAGAAGCCTGGGAACCGCCGATCTTTCGATTAGTGGACGACCGTTCTGTATACAGTGGACAGTAATATTGTAAAGTAATGCATTACTTTCAAATGAAAGTATCTAGTAATATGTAATACATTACATTTTGACAGTAACTTGCTGTACACTACACTACACTACCTGCTCAACAACAAACAGCAGACTGACAAAGTTAGTGACTAACTGGTGAACATAGTGGAGCAACTGGTACCTAAAGAGCCAGATATTGTTCTCAGGAGTTGGTGAAGACCAACACAGAGCAAATGAATGCTGATGTCGGTGTCTCCTCGATGTGTGAATGGGCAACTGTTTGCTAACATGTTCATCAACTTTATAAGGTGAAACTATGACGTGTTTACAGCTTGTTCTGCCGACACCAACTGGCCAAAAAAAGCTTTAAAATTTTGGAACAGACAAAATAATCCACTGTTTCTTTAAAAGATATCAATAAAAATGTAAACTCACAACTTCAATTTAAAAGGCAGTAGTAGTAGAAAGAGAGGTACAAGCAGTGAGAGTATGTAGTAACACAACATACCGTAGCATCATTATTCTGTGTTCCAGTGGAGAGTTTTTATGTCCCATATGGTCTAAATCTCGTTTCAGAGACTTTCCCACCCTGATTAAAATACATCTCAGGGGGAAAACCGAATTCCTCACATTTCTTTTGGACTTCTGTGGCGTAAAAATGGCCAGATTCAAATGTTTGAATGTCAGCACATTATTTGCTATTGGAAGCTGAAATTCCAAAATCTCCCCATCAGTATCCACCCTCAAATATCTGCCTGCTCCTCGTTTTTTATTTCTGCTCCTTCACCTCCCTCCCTCTCTCTTTTTCTCTATCCTCATGTTTTCCCTGCTCTCTGTGGAAAAACCGCTCATGTCTGTCTCGTTAGTGAGGAAGTCGACCTGTCCAACACTCACAGAGCAGAACGGAGCTGATCTGACAGCAGCACCACACGGCCCCTTACCAGGTCACACCTACTGTATACAGTCAGGCAGTGGCAAAACACCGGGAAACTACTGAAAACTCTAATCAGTGGACACACACTTTCTTTGTCCAATTTACACTTGCTCTTACTAATGGGGTCAGAAATTTGGTGCAGCAAAGCATTTACTCAAATATGGAGCATCTGCATGAACCTTTCATGACGTGTTTAACAGATAATGCACTGTTGCCAACTCTTTTCCAGCAGCACTAGCTCCAAAAGTCCCTAAATCTAGAGAGAAAGTTGCCAAGTCGGCAACACTTGTCATATTGACTTCATCTTCTGTGCTGCAATTCCTTTACAACAATTATGTGCACATTATGTTCATTGTTTTCCTCTGTTCTTATTGTTGTTTGCTCTGTATTCATTTGTATTTTGTGCCTGTTCTGCACTTTGGTTAACTGCAGTTTGTTTTTAAATGTGCTACAAATAAAGTTTGACTTGACTAACACTGATAGCCTGTCCCTTCAGCCGCCTCTCCAAAGCCACTCCCCCAAAAATATTGTTATTATGGACATTAACATGTCATGATGAACAGAAACAACAAAAATGGCTATTGTTAGTACTCAAAGCTGTCAAGCTAGCACCTTGTGGAAGACTGTTTGGTGACTGGGTTTAGGTAAAAATCATGGTTTGGGTTAAAAAAAAAAGGACTTTGTTAATGTTAGCGGACCTTTGACCTTGAATATGTATTATTTGGGACCAAATTCTGCAGCATAAAGAAGCTTAACAATAATTTAATAGACAACAAAACAGATTCTAACAATTGACAAGTAAAATGCATCTATGACAACATTAAAGCTTTGTCAGTGACAAATTTAAAAATACTTTTATGGAAAACCTACAATACAACTGAATTTATAATGTGGAATTTATGGAATATTTGCAGTTTAGTGTTCTGCAGAAAAGACCAAACCAGACCTGTTTTTGGCTGTTTATCCAGACAGTGAGGCAGACTGAGGATGGAAAAGTTTGGTTGGAGCGTGAATACACACTGCAGCAAGTGTGCTGTGACAAGAAGTAAATATACTGTAAGGATGTGTGTTTGAAGGAGAGACTTGAAAAATGGGTTAAACAAAATCCAAAAAAACTAAACATTTCCAAGACTTTTTTTCCCAAAGGATGTAGTTCTGAATAGTGGATAATTATATGAAAGTACAGCAAGGTCAGGAAAAAATACATATATTGCCACCAAGAATACGTTTTGTGACTAGTAGCTATATCACAAAGTTAGTAAGTGTTATTTTGACACCTGGTCCCTTAGTTTTATAATTAACCTTAAAAGCAGCTGCACTGGTCAAGGTTACTGGACTGAAAATAATACTGCTGCTAGCCACAGAAATCCTACAATACTATTAAATGTTGCACTCCATGACCATAAGTATGTATGTAGACACCCTAACATTACACCCATAGGTGATCGTTCTTCTTCCCAAAACTGTTGGCAAATATAAGACAAAAGATCTGTACTGGACTGATAGCTCCCAGCTATTTTAATTTAAAAGAGCAAATCTAACAAGAGATCTTTGTCAGGTATTATCAAATCACCATCTCAAAGCAGAACAAGCCACAAACACATTCATCACTCAGGTGTTTGTGATCTGCATGATTGGATCGATCCAAACTGTTGCCACCAAGAGCTGAACAGCTAGCCTTATATGGCAATTTCAGGGGGCGCACACCTCCTCGTGAACAGGTGGCATTCATCAGGCTGAAACTCTGAATTTATTACAAGTTAGTGCCGTTAAGAAAAAAGTATAGAGAATACGAAATATGAATCCCCACAAAATCCACTCAAAAATGGCTTTCAACGCAAGATTATCTTCTTAACCATTCAGGTGGGAGCTTGCTGTGGTTCCAGTCAGCATACTGTACTGGATGTTGCTGGTTCAGGTGGTGTACAGTGGACCAGCCACCACACCTATGAAAATATCAAGGCAAGCAGCAAGTTAAAACAGCACACACAGGATATGAGACGGACATGTTACCGGTTAGTTTACAGAGCTTTTCTAAACATTTCTGATTGTTTCTAATCAGTTCCATAAGGGACAAGTGTACAGGTGACGGTGGGTATCAATTACAGAATTACCAACAGGATTGTTGAGCGAGTGAAAGCAGGACTAGAGTATACAAAAAATAAAAATGAAAATGTCAGGATGTTGTTCTTCACCCACATGGAGTCACTCAGCCCTCCTCTCTCCATCCTTTCACCATCAGGACCTTTGGTGTTTGTGAACGCAGCGCCAGGCCTGAGTCAGCTAACCCTCGTGGTTCTCCTGTGGTGGTTTCTCTCAGGGGTTTTTTGGACTTTCCAAACCCCTTCCTCACCCTGTCCCACCCTTCATTCCCCCTCTGGACTTTACTTTCGCCAGGAGATCATGTGAAATGTTCTCCTTGGTGAGAAAAATGCCCTGAATGTCCTGTAACCTCACCACATCACTCCATAAAGCGATTTGAATTGCAAATCACATAAAAATGGATTATTAAACAAGTCATGCTGTTTCATGTTCCTGTCTTTCATTAATTCATTTAAGTTATTTTGACCAGAAAATTCCCCTCAAGAACCTCAGCGAGTCCCAGCTTTAAGTGAAACCAGGAGTCACGAGATGGGCCCCGCTCCAGATCAGAGTGGAGGTCTTGACCACAACTCATAAGGCCAAATGAGTCCTTCTCCAAACCTCTGTTGACATCCAAGCCATTTAGGTGCCCTCTGACTGGAATGTGTGGTCTCCACGCAAAACTATAAACGCCTGGTATGTGTTGCTACGGACTGCAAAGCTGAAGTTATAGACGAGCCATTACAAGAACATTTTTCTTTTATTGTGGTTCGGCAGTGAAACGGGAGACTTTCAGAGTCACGATCCCATAAACGCATCATGTTTTCTCAGGACTAAAACCAATTTGGACAGCAGCCAGGCTGAGACACGGAGACTAGCCTGGTTAAGTTTACAGGGCTTCGAGGCCAAAAGGGCGTGTACAATATTCTCTAATGCTTAATTTGCAGGCTTTTCAGAATTTTTTTTTTTTTTTTACTTGCCCTCTAATTTCACAGGCTCATCTTCTTATGGGAACTTTCCAGAGAGACAGAATAAAGATAAGAATAAGAAAAGCTTTCTTGGTTAAAACTATGAGGACACCTGAATTAAGACTGTGGACACGGTTGCAGCAGCTGTTCGGTCAAATTTAGGGGCCATGCCATTGTTCCGATGGGCCATTACTCCAATAGTCTGAAAAATGTCCCATTGGACCGAAAGCCCATTATCAAACAGCCCATTATCCCGAAAACAAACTCCCAGTGCTCCGATGGCCCATTGCTCCCAAATACTAACTCTCCATGCTAATTATTATGCAAAATGGCGTCATCGGACCTT
This sequence comes from Adelosebastes latens, assembly GCA_916700685.1. Classification (NCBI taxonomy): domain Eukaryota; kingdom Metazoa; phylum Chordata; class Actinopteri; order Perciformes; family Sebastidae; genus Adelosebastes; species Adelosebastes latens. The sequence continues at coordinate 7,011 of CAKAKR010059899.1, forward strand.
CCCGGTAGCGATATTTTTTTTCCTACCATGGCAAAGCCATGACCCGCCCTGCCCTGCCTCTGGTTGTCTTACCCTGATATTCTTACCATAAACCTAACTAATCTCACTCCTCATGCCTGAACCTAACCAACCTAACAAACCCAACCAACTAATGCATCAAGTAATAAGAGGCAGAGTGGTGGGTCATGCCTTCGCCAGAAGGAAAAAACATCTGGAAGGTCCGATGATGTTATTCTGCATAATACTTAGCCACATGCTTCTGTTTGCTGCACGGACAGAGTGTATTTTCGGAGCAATGGACCCTCTGAACAATGGGTGTTTGTTTCTGGGACTTTGCTTTCGGACAAATGACCTTCCGGTCCAATGGGCCATTTTTCGGACTATTGGGGTTTTGGAATAATGGGCAATCCCCCAAATTTATCCTAGTTATAACATCAGTGTTTACTCAGTGTTTAATCAGTAAATTAAAATGGGTTGCACCACACAAAGTAGTTACTATGTAAAGTTAGTTGTTATTGTCACTAAAAACATACACCCGCTAACTGCCAGATGTAAATGTTAGCTAATGGAACCAACCAACAAAAGTAACGTTAGCTAGCGTGCTAATATATTACCTGTTCAGATTGATGAGGTAATGGGTCAAAATGCTGTTTAAAAATGATTTTATTGGTAATTTCACAAAAAGTACTAGTGCAACTTAATGCCTGAAATGACCAAATAGCATCGGTTAAGTTAGCATACCCGGGTATTCACCACTCTAAACTACATGAATACAACTAACTCTAAAACATTTCTCTATGTATGCATGAATAAAACACAGTCATACCTATACTTGCTAAGAACTGTCAGCTCAAAATCTATCTCTTATGTTACAGATTACGATTCTACTGTTAGGTCCTGTTTATATAGTTGATTGTTTTTTAGTTTTCATGGCGCAACCTGAATCATTACTTTGAAACTAGCTAGTAGTTACGAAGAACTTTGGAAGGACTTTACACACAGTTAGCCATGGATTTACGAATAACTACCAACCCAATAATGGGTTTCTGGGTCGGTGCATTGTTATGTTGAAACAGGAAAACTGTTGACACAAATTTGGAAGCAGAAAATTGTCTGAAAAATCCCTGTATGCTGTAAAATCAATACTTCCCTTAATTGGAATTAAGGGATACCACACCAAAGTATGTGGACAGGAGTTTCCACATACCTTTGACCTTATCAATATAAAAGTTACATAAACAGTATCACCAATACATCCGAATAAAAATGAAGAAAACCTAGTAAAAATAAACAGCTGCTATTACTAACCAAGCTTGAATTTCCCTCTGGATCAATAAAGTTACTATCTATCTATCTAATAACACCACTACCTTCTTAATTAAGTATCCAGTTGCTGCACATTCAACATTTTTATATATGTATGCTGCTAGAGTTGGTGGAAAACCAGGAAACAGTCCAGCAAAAACTTTTCAGACAATTAATCCAAGTGAGCAAAAATAAATGAAAAAGTGCACACTGCATACAAAAAGAACAGGTTCTCCTTTCAATCCAATTTCAAAATGCTTTGACTGTAAATTTAAAACGCTGCCACAGCAAAAGTGGAATTCAAAACAAGAAAATCTGCACCTCCCTTTCTCTTCTCCCCTTCGCTCACTCTTTCCTTCTCCTTTGCCAACCATACACCTGCCTCACCTCCTCTGACTCCCCCCCCTCCTCCTCCTCTCCAGCCCTGTTAGGAATGTATGAGGCAGCATGTTTAGTTCTGGTCGGCAGGGCTGGAAACATTAACAGACCTCCTGTACTGTTTGGCCGAGGAGAGGACTGTATATGTTCTTGGGAGTTAATTTGCTGTATCGACTCATAGTTCAAGACAGCATCTTCCCTCACATTCTCATTCCCTATTGCAATGTAGAGCTAAATTTGTTCTAGTATAATAAGTATTATAAGGATAAATGTAAGATCATCACACTGTTAATTCATTCTTACATTTCACATTTAACGTTACAAGAGAAATGGCTGTTAGGATGATGACTAAACAATCATAACGCTATCTCAGGTAACGTTGGCTGGGGTAGCTGGAGTGTAGTTACATTTGCTAAGCTATGATTGGATAATTGCTGTTTGGGTTTAGTGAATGGTCAGTTAAAATAGCACTAAAAAGAGGAAGCAATACAGTTAGTTTTCAGTTAACAACAATAATAATCATAATCATATGCCAAATTACAGTTGGTAATGAATATGTCAACACTTCTTAACATCTTTTCAAGCTGCAACCCCAACATGTGGGATTTATTCCTGCTTCCTCTCTTTCCCCTCTTTCCCACTGTATCCTCCCATCTCTGTCAGCCTTTCACTTCTCATACTCTACGTCTGGGAACCATGTACTGTACGAGCCCCGGCCCTCTTCAAAGCCGGTGGCAGCTCTCCTTTCATGCCATGTTGTGAAAAAGCTCAATTTCAAAAGTTATGTTTTCACTCGCCCTCCTTTAAAGGGGGATATTAACTCAATCTGCGGCAGATTGGCAGGCAGGGCTAGGGAACATTTTATGTTTTATGAAACGGGGCTGTGGTGTGCACGCACATGCAGGGAGGATTTAAAGCTGACTGATCAAAGTCTCACATCCAAGAACAACAAACCGGCACTTTCTCAGGATCCACGCTGCCAAGATTCACAGCAGATGAGAAGCATATGTGGTCGCTGGTGCCCTGTGCAGGTGCCTGCTGGCATGCATGCCACAATGACACATACTGTTCCTGTCTACACTTTGAAGTATTTTTCACACTGGAAAATGCACCCCGGTATTAGTAAGAAATGTTTTTTTGCACGACTATAAAGTAGTAAGATGGGGTTTGTAGGTGCTCAGAATTACATAATAATAAGAAACCAGAGAAATTACTCTACCTTTCATGATTCCTCTCTTAAGAATCCTTTACAAACAACGTATGGTTTAGTTTGCTGATGCTCAACTTGATGGTGGTGATATTGCAATCCTCTTCACCTTTTTTTCCACAAAGCAAGTGTCCAGGAATAACAAAGGTAGTCAACAATGTACCTTTGAGGCGCCAGCAAACTCATTCGTGAAACATTTTCCCGGTTTCCAAAGAAAGAAGAAAGCCCAAAGGCCCAAAATGTCTTACTTCCACATATTTGAAAATTGGTGAACAAAAAGTAAACACTTCAGGATTCAGTCACATTGAATGTTATTCCAAAAAAAATGCACCTGTGCCACCTAAAAAACTGCCTGATTTCTCGATTATTTCAAATACTCTTGCAAGTCTATTAGGGCTGAAGGGAAATGGTCAAAGCTCCTCTTAAGTTTTGAACATGTGTGTTTGCCTGCAGCTTTCTGGCATCATCCCTCTCCCATCCAGAGCCCGAGGAAAACTAAACCTCCTCAGACAGAAACCATGTGCAACTTAAAAGAGGGAGGGAGGAAATGGAGCGAGAGGGGATGAAGAGAAAGAAGAAGGGTGGTAAGAAAGAGAGAGAGAGAGAGATGGGAGGGGAACAAAGAAACTGGAAAATGAGGGAGGGACTGGAAAAGGGACAGGGTGAAAAAAAAAAAGAAAAGGGAGAGAGAGGGAGGGTGGGAGGGTCCATGTGTTTTGTTGAAAGTCAGTTTTGTGGCCGAGACTAATTGCTAACAAATGTTTGAACATTGTGGTGCGAGCACCTTGAATATCTGTGGCCTTGGCCCTGTGAGACAGGAAAATAGTTTCTGTGAACACACACCTACACACACTCACTCACACACATGTCAAAGCTATAATCCCTATCTGGCACCAGCTCGCAGTCTTCTCAGCTTGATCCCGCTAACCTCGACTACCAGTGTGTAAGACTAAGCAGCAGGTGTAATATTCTCACCAACGCACACATCCGGCCTTCCAGCTGACGAGGCAGCTCCAGTGGCTGTCTGGCACCGTGGAGTTTCAGCTCTTTAATTTCCTCTCCTGCACTCACTGTAAAATAAGAAGATGGGTGTATATTATGGTGGGTTATTATATTCATACTCATCCACAAAACTCAGCTGCTGTGTATTTTCAGAGATTGAAGCAGAGGTGGAAGAAGTACTCGGATCATTTACTTAAGTAAATGTAGTAATAATACTCTGTTACAAGTAAAAGTCCTGCATTCAAATTTTTACAAAGTATTAGCATCAAAATGTACCTAAAGCTACTATGAGGAACTTTCATTTTGTGTAGATTTTGGCGGTCCCTGTGGACAAAAGCGGTAGTGATTACGAGCACCAGTGTCCATTTACAAAAGTTCTCATTTTTCTGCAGCAGGGTCTGACAATCTGACCCACGTTGCCCTGGTTCTGGTTCTCCCGTGTCTTCCTTCCCTCCTGCATGCCCAGCAATACGGCCTGGGTCTCCAGCAGTGAGGTGTCGTGTTGGCTTCCAGCGTGGACCAGCTGAGCAGCGAGGCGAAGCTCTGCTCCTGGCTGGATGAGGAGCCGCTGCTGTCGTATGCAGAGCTCTTCACCTCCTGCCGGAGCTCCGACTGCAGGT
>CAKAKR010059899.1:11542-41843 GCA_916700685.1 Adelosebastes latens
TTATTATATTCATACTCATCCACAAAACTCAGCTGCTGTGTATTTTCAGAGACTGAAGCAGAGGTGGAAGAAGTACTCAGATCATTTACTTAATTAAATGTAGCAATAATACTGTGTAGAAATACTCTGTTACAAGTAAAAGTCCTGCATTCAGATTTTTTACAAAGTATTAGCATCAAAATGTACTTAAAGCTACTATGAGGAACTTTCATTTTGTGTTGATTTTGGCGGTCCTTGTGGACAAAAGCGGTATTTCTGCAGGTTCTGCGGGTTTCTGCAGCAGGTTCTGACAATCTGACCCGCATAGTCCTGGTTCTGGTTCTCCCGTGTCTTCCTTCCCTCCTGCGTGCCCAGCAATACGGCCTGGGTCTCCAGCAGCGTGGTGTCAGTGTTGACTCCCAGCGGGGACCGACGGAGCAGCGAGGCGAAGCTCTGCTCTAGAGGAGAAGCTGGTCAAAGGCGGCAGCGAAGCCAGATCTGGGTCTATCTGCGGCGGGTTGGTCGCTGTCAGAGGAGTCTGAGCTGAAGGAGTTTCTGGTGAACCTGCATGATTTTATCTGATTTTGCCGGAATCGGACACAGTGCCACCGATGACAAGCATTAACAATAACTACATAGAAATAGCCAATCTTCTCGCTGATGGTCTTGTTGACTTATGTAGGTCATATACAGTAGAGGTAACAGTGTTAAACTGAGACTGTTACCAGTTGAAAGTTCCTCACAGTAACTTTAAAGTACCAAAAGTAAAAGTACTCATTATGCAGAATGGCACGTTTCAGAATAATACATATTATATTATCATCAATGGATTCACGTATGTATTACTTTAATGTTGCAGCTGGTAAAGGTGGAGCTACTTTTAACTACTTTATACAGTATACTGGCACTTCCCGCCCTACCGGGTCTTTATCATCATGACAAAGAACAGGGTACAGTCAACAAATGGTCAAACAATAAAGAAAAACTATTAGATAAATACTTTCCAGCCCCAAAAGGACATTCCTCGCAATCATTACTACAGGAGACACTCTTATCTTGACATTTAAGCGCTGCAAAATTGCTCTGCATTACATCTGAGTGAATAATTCCCTTTTGATGATTACTTCTACATCCCTGAATGGCTTTGAAGCCAATTCCTTCTCTCTCTTTTCCTTTACAAGTTATTTTGGCTATTTTGGCTGCAGTTTGTAAAAATGAGGATCCCATGAGGTAATTTAATAGCCAGCATCAGTCAGCTGGACTCCGATCACAAAGCCACCGACCTTTGATCAGAACGTGAAGTTTCTTAATCAGCTCGGTTCAAGCACATTCCAACACACTCATACTCAGGCATCCACGCAGAGACACGATTTCCCCTAAATTGATACCAGAATCTTCCAAATGTTTGAAGTTCATCTGCGGCCTGTCAGACACGGGTCGCTCAGTACCACCAGCGGGACCAATTAAGCCTGGTGATAATTATGTTTTGTGTAAGAAGCCAGCAAAGCGGCTCATTCAGAGCTCTCTGCGTGTGTGTGTTGAAATGTTGAAATCCATGCCGCTGGCTGAGGATTGGCTGCAGAGCTACATGGTTCCACTTCACTGGTTGGCCAATTTAACACTAGAGCAGCTTGGCACATGATGCCCACACACACACACACACACACACTGACAAAGTGGAGCAAAACACAAGTTTGCAAAGGGTCACGTAACAGATAATCAGTTTAGTCACACTGGATCTGCGGCTGGTAAACTGTCAACACTGAGCAACACAAACTGAACAAATCTCGAGGCCAGCAAGTTTTAGTGCACTCTTGGACGTGTGATGTTAAAATCTAAGTCACGCAAGTTACTGGTAACTACGGAAACAAAGGAAATAGTCGATGGTAGGTTACTTTTTTCTCACATCAGTGGTGGTGCTCGAGCCAGAGCTGTGAACTTGTAGAGATTTAAGCCGTGGACTCAAGTTTACAATGGGGGTTTTAGCACCTTTTGTAGCTACAGATGGAGCTGTGTGAAGTTTGATAAATTAAATTTGCAGAGTGGAACTTTTGTCTCCACCACTGACTGTTGCCTGTTGGGCTTGAGTTTGCCATTTTATCAATTTGAGAATATTTTATATGCTAAATGCAGTACCTGTGAGGGTTTCTGGACAATAGTTGTCATTGTTTTGTGTTGCTAATTGATTTCCAATAATAAATATATACATATATTTGCATAAAGCAAGCTTATTTGTCCTTTCCCATGTTGATAAAGCATTAATTACTTGACAAATCTCCCTTTAAGGTACATTTTCAACAGATTAAAAATGTGTTAATCGCGATTAATTATGGACAATTGTGTGATTAATCGCGGTTAAATATTTTAATCGATTGACAGCCCTACTTTAATCCTTCCTCTGAACGCCAAGTTTCTTTTTTTATCTGGAGCATCCACTCCAGAAACTTTTCTTGGACGCTTCTTAGGTTTTTCCGCCATAACTTCCGCCATACTCCTAGCTGCTGCTCCATTGCTATGGTCTCTCCCCCTTCATATGTGTAAAGTATATTTTGTTTCAACATGGTGGACAAAAGTTAAATTTAAAAAACATCTCAGAAAGACGTCACGCACCATGCAAGCACATAGGCAACCTCGTCACATTCATCGACTCTGCTAATGTGATGAAAACGTGCAGTGAACTTATCTAGTTATGCTTGTCAACGTCACTACTAACACCAACATAATAATCGCTAATACAGAAGACACAGAGGGCCTTTTGTTCCACATTCATCTTACAAACAAACATTTTTTTCTTGAGCGTGTTTATCCCGGCGAGGCTCTTGCACAATCACCATCTAAATTTGTGAGCCTAAAATAAACCGTGCATGTGTTGTCCAGAAGTGTTTATCAGAAACTTCCTGTAGCAACATTCTGGTATTGGTAATTGATATCAGTAACTATACGGTCTCAAAATGAGTAAAAAAAAGGCTACATTTAGCATCTTTTAGTTATTTTAGTTTTGCATGTACAGGATAGGATGAGGAGCATTTTTCAGGAATTTTCACGCTGTCAGTGTGAGTTTAGTGTGGCTATAAATTATCACAAAGGATAAACACTGCAAGATGCTCCAAGAATCCTGTCTCCTGCACTGCTGTCTGACAGAGATTTGCACTTTTGCAACAACATCATCTTGGGTTGATGAATGTCCATCCGGAGTACGTCGTGATGCAAATAAGTCTTCAGAAATAGTGACAGCGAGGGATGGAAAAAGAAAAACAAATGACAAAGTGATTGAATACTTTTAAAATGAACATCTGGCTTGTGCTCACCACATGATCACTGGGATTTAAATACTGTCATTGCCATGCCATGTTTTGAATGGATAGAAACTTTGTTTAATAGATTAAATCAACTAAAGCTGCTGTTATGACAGCAGCCGAGCCGCTGTTAAATGAGGGGTGCTGGAATTTCACACGTGGGGGCCATATTGGACAGAGTATAGAGGACATTTTTCCACACTGTCTCACTGACATTTATACGTCCAGTTTTCTCTCCATCCTCACTATCTTAACACAGATGTTCTGGTCACTATTGCTGATTTATTTAGATCCAGTGAGATACTGTAAACAGGCTCAAAGTGACTCGCGCATGAACAACACTGAAATGTTAACAGCCAGAAAAAAGACAGCAGTAAAATATTTATATTTGGACATAATTCTTTCAAATCATTTTTATAAGCACTTAGTAGGAAAAGAAATATCCAACGCATGGTAAACAATTGAACTACTGTATGTATACAGTGATGGTATCTCTAGGGAGGAGAATTTACTGTATAAGAATGGAGCTCCTGCCACCTAGTGTCACATTTGGCTTTTGCATTGAGGGACAAGACAGACAGATCCTTAAAAAAAATATGCTCTAACAGAGTCAGAGAGTACAATTAACTTCACTTGATTTTGTTTTGTGAGAGAGATCATCGTTAACATTACTTAACACAGGATGGAAACATTTGGGAAAAGATGATACTGTCCAACTAAACATTTGGATGATCAGTTCCACATTTTTAGGCAAACAAAAAAAAGGTTATAATTAACTTTCATGAGCTGAAAACACACTGTGAAAGAGTTAAACAATCAAGTGAGAAGTAGGGTCATATTCTCACAGTACTCTATACAATCAGACTTCTTTTTGCAACCAGAGGAGTCGCCCCTTGCTGGCTATTAGAGAGAATGAAAGTTTAAAACACTTACGCATTGGCTTCACATTTCAGACCTGGAGTTTGCCCACTGGATTTAGCCACCCACAAAACCACAAGGGTAAATAAGGTTCTCCAAGGTGGTCCAAACCGTATATTTATACACAAAACGACCAAACCTTGCTGTCTATTATCTAAGGTTATATCATCTTTTTTTAATCTTGCGTGAACTTGACAGTTCCAGAAGTGGAGAGCTTAAATTCCTATATTCATTAAGCCTATTTGCATGTTGCACAGATACTCAAGCCTTTGTCAAAACATAACAAATATCACAAGTTTTGAACATCTGCAAAACTCTGCAGAGAGATGACTGATGCTGACACAGAACTAAGGAATCTGTGTGAGTGTATGAACGTGTGTGTGTGTGTGTGTGTGTGTGTGTGTGTGTGTGTGTGTGTGTGTGTGTGTGTGTGTGAGATTTACTGGAACATCCATCCCCTTTAGATGACACAGCCCTCACTTGTTGTTAATTAGGATTACTGTTTTGTTTGAATGTACTTCAGCATTAATAATACTTGGTTTGACAGGTGTTTGAATTCCCAAAAGCCTCCTCACACTTACAGAAAGTTGCAATACATGTTGGCGCAGGCTGATTTTCAATGAGAACAGTCTCAGGGTCAAGCTTAATTAACAAAACACTGACTCTAGCTTTGTGTTGTGTCTTTGTTTTTTTAAAGAAACTTAATAGATTATGACTCCTTATATATTTTTTCAGTAACTCCCACACTTCTCTGTTCACACTGTTCTGCAGTTTTCTGCACTGCATTTAGATGTACCAGTTCCAGGCTCCTGGTGTTACGCATGGCTCGTTAACATTGCTTACTATGACTCTTAATAGAGCCTTCGTTAATGATATTAGTTACACCTGTGCTTTTACTGGTATAGCATGTCTGCTGTGAAAGAGGTCTGGAGCCTCTAAAAACCTTGAAAAATACAAGTGCTGAAACAAAACTGTACATTTAATAATACATGTAGTAAAAGTATGACTTTATAGACGATAAAAAAATACCTGAGCGTATGACTAAGTTACTAGACACAAACCAAGATGGATGAATTAATGATTGAAATTAGAATATTGTTTTTCATGTTTTGTATTTCATTATTTTTGTCTTGGGATTTATGTTTTTCAGAATCCAGTTTGATCTACATTAATTGTTGGAAAAAACATTTCAGTAAAAACTCAAAAGTATATTAAAAATGATGCTGTAACAAATACATTCAGCTCATATAATGCATGAAGTTATTGGGCTGACAACTGTGTTTTTTCCACTGAATTTTGGCTGCATATGCACACTCTGGCATAAAGGTAAACGAAAGTATTATTAAATATTATTTTTAAGGCTTTTCTTAATACATGCTGTCAATGTTGGGACTGTGTTATTATAATGCATTTTGCTATTAACTTGTTTTATAAGCCTAGGTTACATATTTTTGTGTGAAACTGTTCTGAAACTGCACATATAATGTGGTTTGGTAATATGCAGATAAACACACATGAAAGTGAAGTTATTAAATATTGAGTCACGGTGAGGATGAATCAACTGTTTGTTACTCTGAGTGCTGCTGCCAATAAATTACAAAATTTCTGGAAAAGTCCTCAGGCTCACGAGCGTCAAGTTAGGTTTAGTTTAACACCACAACTACAGGAAAAAGTATTCGGATTTCAAAATAAAATCACAAGGTTTTATTACTTCTGGTGGAGGAAATGGAGTAACTCTTCAGGAAAAAAGCCGTAATGTTACGAGAATAAAGTCATAACTTTATGAGAAAAAAGTCGTAATACAACAAGAATAAAGTCATAACTTAGCGAGAAAAAAGTCGTAATATAACGAGAATAAAGTCATAACTTTACGAGAAAAAAAGTCGTAATATTACGTGAATAAAGTCATAAGTGTACGAGAAAAAAAGTCGTAATATTACGAGAATAAAGTCATAAGTTTACGAGAATAAAAGTCGTAATATTACGAGAATAAAGTCATAACTTTATAAGAAAAAAAGGAAAATAAGACGTAAAATTACTACTTTATAATATTACGACTTTTTTTCTCGTAAACTTCTGACTTTATTCTCATAATACTACGACTTTTTTCTCGAAATATCAGATTTATTTTTTTCCTCAATGTGGCCCTAATTTTCCGTCGTACCGTCGTACCATAGACCTACAACAATAAAAAATAAAAATATAAAAAAAACAGTTATTCATTTCCACTATTTTTTTTTAAAGATCCACAGGGAGCCACTGGAGAGGAGCTTAAGAGCCACATGTGGCTCCAGAGCAGCAGGTTGCTGACCCCTGGTCTAGGCTATAATATTATGTCTTAGCCTTTGATACGTTTTCTGTCTTGAGGAAACATCTTACTTGACTTTCACACAATTCACTGAAAATTACACAATTTGACATAATGCTATTTCACATTTCCCACACAGTTTAACACAGGTCATAATCAGACTGGGCACATACATCACATACCTGTTCTCTTCAGCTCAAGTCCCAGTGCTGTCATTTGGTGTAGCTGTGTTTGCCCAATTTTACCAAATTGCTTTCATGTTTGGTAATCCTCTCAGAAAGATGCTTGAGCTCCTGAAAGCCTCTTCTTGACCAGGTACCAACTCCTCCGAAAAACACACGGGGGACGCAGAAAAAACGCGTCTTCTCTGACAAGCTAGCATTAGCAGTTAGCCATTTTGTTCCTGGAGGCTAACGTTAGCAGTTAGCTGGAACTCCTTTAAATCTGATTATTGATTATCAGCAGTTTGGTTTAAAACAATATCCCGCGACTGGTGGGCACCGAGGAGTATAAGCTAAAGTTTTTCTTCAAAAGACAGACTTTCAAATGTCTGTTGTAGAAGATAATCATGAATATAATCCACATCCTTCATGGTGACCGCAGTAGCATCTTCTTCTAACGGCTTCTAAACGTCTTCACGTCTGTCAACGTCAAGTACGTGACCAACAGCCAATCAGATTGCAGTGAGTCAACAGCCAATCAGATTGCAGTGAGTCAACAGCCAATCAGATGCAGTGAGTCAACAGCCAATCAGATTGCAGTGAGTCAACAGCCAATCAGATTGCAGTGAGTCAGTAGCCAATCAGCGGCATGTATTTAAGGAACTGGACTTAGCATGAAACCACATAGTAAAATTATTATATATATTTGATATATAAAACACAAATCAGTTCTAAAAAGGTGAAATTTGAATTTTTCTGCAATGAATATTTTTTTACTTTTAATACTTTTAAGTACATTTTCCTGATACACTTCTTAGGCCACATAGCCTATTTGTAACCTACTTGTATTAGATTATTTTTACAGTTTGGTATTAGATAGATAGATAGATAGATAGATAGATAGATAGATATGTAGATAGATAGATAGATAGATAGATAGATAGATAGATAGTAACTTTATTAATCCCGAAGGAAATTCAAGTTTCCAGCATCACAGTTCCATAGTGCAAAAACATGTTAGTAAAAAGGCAGTAAAAAAGTTAGTAGTGCAAAGTACAAAGTACAAAAAAAATATACAAGATATAAAAATACAAGGAGATGAAGAAAACTGTTAAAACTGAATATAGTGCAGGGTAACAGCTGTGATACACGACTATTAAAAAAGTACAGAAGAGACTGTTAAAAATGAATATAGTGCAGGGTAAATCCAGTAGCTTAGTCTATGAAAGTGCACTGTGTGCATTATTATCTGTCCTGCAGACCGTCCTCCTTTGTCCTTTACCTTTGACCTATTAGTACTTTTAAAAAAAGATCTGAAGTAGGCTACTTTCTCCACTACTGTATTTTCCCCTATACAGTATGGCAGTTTTTGGCCAAACTTTAAAATAAACGTTCATGATAGCGATTTATTTTGAAGGGTGGTACAGGAAGTTGTCTTTTATTTTGCTGTAGCTTGAGTGTGGCGCCGGTGGGCAGCATGAATCACGTCTGCACCGTCCCAGTTATCCGCAGGTATAAATAAGAGCAGCAGAGAGACTGGAGCAGCTTCAGACTGTCTGGAGTCTCAGGAAACAAACAGAGGTGAGTCACAGGGGCTTTTATTGTTTTAACAGTCTGCAGCTTGGTGATGCTCAGAGGAAAAATGGTCTCTTTAAATGCAAGCTGTGATGATAGTGTTATGTATGAATAGAAAAGAATAGAGTGAAATGCATTTTCCAGGTTTAGCTTATGAAATGCCAACATTTCTAACTTAAATTCAGCTGTATATTAATGTAGATTTTATTAGTAAAATGTGCTCCCTTCAGTTGTTTTTCTCCATGCATGCAGACTGGCAAGGGGACAGCTGCTGTTTGTAATGCTTACTCATGGGTGTGACCTCCATCTTTGGATCAAAACAACTGGATTAGGGTAGAGATGACATCATGGTTGGTTTACTTTAATGCACTTTAGGCTATAGGCACACCCAGGCCAGCAGCAATACACTAACTGTATTAATATATATGAATATTAGCAAGTTATTTGATTAGGAACTGTTGACAGTGTTGAGTACACTAATAGAGCATTTTAAAAGATATTATAATATTCTAATAGTCATACACTGTAGAATAGGTATTTGCATTATGGACTGTTCTAAAAATGTAATATTTTGTGCATTTTCTGTAGAACTGACCCAAATTGCTCCATAACCACATGACAAGTGAATCCTCTGGGTGCAGAAATCCCAAAACACCTAAAAATGAGGCCAAAATGAGGCCACATGCGATGGTGTCCCATTTGTTGTAAATGGAGAACCAGATGATCCAGATTAGATAATTCTTTTTTATTCTGGGATTGGGAGAGTCGTTTGAGTTTCTAAAAGAGAGAATGAGGCAGAAACAGTGGGAAAAAAGCATCAGCTGCAGTTATCAGCTGATGTACAAATGTTACTTCAGTACAACAGATATTTTAGACATGTCAGGTCAAAAAGATAAGATAAAACTTGACTGAATTCATGTCACAGAGGTAAGTAAACAAGAACTATTTAAATGGAATAAATAAACAGAAAAATAATCATTTAATATACAATACAATATGTACATTACAGTACATCAGACTAAATATATGAATTGTGCAAGTATTTGTGCAAAGAAATCCAGTAGTGCAACTCCATGATGTGTGAACTATATATAATATAAATATATACAGTAGGTATAAAAATGAATAATAAATATAACATACATAATCATAATTATATATATTAAAGTGTAGTTGTAACTAATGTTTATTAATCTGCAGAATATTTTCACAATTAATCAATTGTTTGGTCTATAAAATGTGAGATATTAGTGTAAAATAACCATCACAGGTTCCCTGAGGCCAAGGGCACGTCTTCAAATTGCTTGTTTTGTTTGACCAAACGTCCCAAAACCAAATATATTACATTTATTATCATAAAAAAATCAAGAAAACAGGCAAGTATTCACATCTGGAACCAGAACAGAAGCTGGAGCCAGTGACGTTTTGACATTTTTATTTAAAAATGCTAAATCGATTATCAAAAATCCTTGCCGATCAATTTTAATCCAAAACATTTTTCAGCTTCATATTGAAGTAGTGTTACTGTATATATAATATATGTGCAGTATGTGTAATATACACACACTATACAGTAATATTACAATGCTATGAAATATATACTGTATAGAAATGGAAGAAAATACCATGCAGAATATAATATAATATAAAAATACCAATATAATATACATGTATTATATGGTGATATGTGTTATATTATGCACTGTAGAATAAGATACTGTAGTTTTAGATATGGAATCAAAGAAATACTCGAACCCAGCATCTGATGCAGACGTTTTACTGTGTTTTACTTCATGAACTTTGTGGAAGGCCGTGCATTCTTTGCATTCTTCCAGTTGTGTTATCAGGATCCCTGCAGCTGCTGTCCAGCAAATAATGTAACTTGACCTCTGCATTGTAAATTATTTCTCCTTTCTTTACTTCTTTTCCTTTTTTATTTGTTTAACTTTCTCTCTGCCTGTTTAACTGTCTCTGTCTCTGTCTCAGGTTTTATGCATTGCTCATTCTTTCCTCTCTCTGCACCTCAACTCTTGACTCATTCTGTGTTTCTTTTCTCGTTAAAAAAAAAGGTCTCACTGGTCACATTCGGCCCCTGTTTACAAACCTTCCAGTAACTGACTGGCATGCTGTAATTAAAGTGAGAGGCTTATTGTCACATGAATAATGACCTCATTGTGTAAACGGCTGCAGTTTGCTGCACTGTGCGTGTTAAACTCGTGAGCACATGAGCTCCTATAGAGAGGAGAAAGTGGGGCGTTTTTTTTTAGCCTCCAGGTGGGCGTCCGGTCCTTTTTTTTCTGTTTTTCACTGCAGATTAAACGCACAGACATTAAGAGAGGTTATACCATCAGTGCTTTGAGTTTATCTTCCTTATAATAGCTGCTACTATCTGATAGGTGAGAAAAAACATTGTTCAAACACACAATTTTAAGGGATTTCAAGGGATCCAAAGGTTTCCAAAGATACCAAAAGATACCATAGACTGAAATTTAGGGGAAATGTGTATAAAATGATGCAAAGAACATCCAGAATTAAGCCATAAAAACATGGAGTCTTCATGTGTAAACATCTTAGAGCTTCAATGAACATTTTGAAGAAAACCATACTGAATATACTGTATATGTGATACTGTCAGACAGTGTGGAATAAGAGGTCAAATAACAAATGAATGTAAAAGTTATAAATCTTTTTTTGTGCCGAATGGACAATTGGAAACCAAATATGATAGAAAAACATCACGCTGTGCATACTGTACTTTGCTTGTTTCCATAGGAACATGAGATGGTGGGCGAGCACAAACATCACTGAACAGGGGATGAATCTGAAAAACAAAGTTACATAAGATATATTTGGTTTTCAGGACATTTTATGTTTAACATTTTATAAACAGACAGATCAGATAGTAAAACAAATGACTTTGACATCCCTCTTAATATAACATAACTTAACTTACACTATATGTATATGTATATTAATACTATGTATATAGTCAAACATATGTGGACACTTATGTCCACATGTATTAAAGCTGCTATAATTGTTCATATATCAATAATGGATTAAATGACTGTGGGATCTGAAAATTGTCGCTCATGATGAACCCAAAGAGAATCATCACCTGACTGCAGGTCCTAAAGTAGTGTTATTATGGTAAGGACGGCCTCAGAGCAAGGTGAACGGCGTTACCACAGTTTTGCACTCTGCGGTTAAAGCTATCGCAGTCTTGGAAAAGGAGGAGTGAGCGGAGGGGTACGCAGTTGGTTGCAATCTGCAACCACACCACTAGATGCCACCAAATCGTACGCACTGTACCTTTAAGCTCACTTTGTGCCCCCATGGACCAAGCGAGGTCCACAAAAAAATGTTTTCTTGAAAAGACCTTGACTGTCCTATTCAGAGCCCTGACCTCAACGCAATCCAACACCTTTGGGATGAACTGGAACGCCGACTGAGAGCCAGGCCAACGTCAGTGGCCGACCTCTCTAATGCTCTTGTGGCTGAATGGGAACACATCCTCTGCAGCCAGGTTTCAAAATCTTGCGGAAAACCTGAAAGCAGAAGAGTGGAGGCTGTTATAGAAACAGATGGTTTTAGAATTAGATGTTTAACAATCACATATGGGTGTAATGTTTACGTGTCCACATACTTTTGGCCATAGAGTATAATGCAAATGTTATTCATTCACTTTCCTCGCTCTGCTTTTCATGGCGGGCCAACTTCCCTTTGTACTTAAAAATAACGTCAGTACTTGGCTTGATAATGGCAGATAGATTGGTGGATTTAGAGCAGGGCTGTGTACTTAGAGGAAGAGGGAGGATTATGTCCGGCTGCAGAAATAATCAACAGAGCATACTGTCTGGGAAAAGCTGCAGAGAAGTCCATCTGTCTGATGACTTTCTCTCTCTGTGTCTATGTCTGTGTGTATGTGAGGGAATCTGAATAAAAATTCTCTGTTGAAGCGGTCATTGTTGAACGTACAGGCAGCTGACCAAGCACACGTCAGAGACTAAAACGGGTAAACAGAGAAAGGGCCTGCTGTTCTCTTTATATAATGCACAGTTGGTCAAAGTCACAGGAAACACTGAGCTGAGGTCAGTTCGGTGATAACGTCCTTGCTGATGGTGCTGATGGTGTTAGTGGAGGGAAATGATCCATTCAGCAGGCATGAGTTTGAATTATTTATCAGTATTGATCAGTGCTGTTATTTTTGTGTTTTGCTGTGTAAGGCTGGAAAGCTGCTGAGCAATGACCGTTATTTTCTACTGCGTAGGTCTCTGGTTTCTGTACAGCTCATGTTGCCCTCTAGAGGAGATGGAGGGATGTTTCAACCACATCACAACACAGTCAGTAAGAGTTTAAACTGAACCTGTATGTTCATGTCTAATGTTGTTTTTTACAGTTTTTTTCTCATCATTGCCTGCTGGCCCCGTGAGAGTCAGAGAGGATGTTAATGATGATGATGATGATGAAGAAGAAGGGGTCCAAGACTCTGGCTGTGGTGGCTCTTCTTCTGGCCTCAGCCAACTGTATCCTTCCTCCATCAAAAGAGGATCTTAACCGTAAGAACTGCACCCAAAGGCTCAATTCAGCCAAATTTATAATTTTTTAAATTTTATTTTTTAAGTAAAAAGTGTTTTAATGCTGTGAAAACCACAAATGGCAGCAGCAACCTCAGAAACAGATATCTTTATCTGAATGGCTAGATATCACAAAAGGAAAAATGTATTAATTAAGGAAAACATCAATTGTAATTTGGGTAGACTGGTCCTTTAAAACCAACTCAACCTTTTGGAAATTACTAAAACCTTTTTGAAATTAAAGAAAAATACCCTAAAGTGCTCTAAAGTGATTCGTTACTTCATTCATGTTTGTAAGAAAATGCCTAAAACGGAAATTATGGGATATGGCAGTATCAGGGGGTGCAGAAAGAAGTTAAGGGGCATTTTCTTATAAATAATATTATCATATTACATTACAAATAAAGTTAAACAAACAAAAAGCATTAAACAAAAATATCCCACATATATTTTATCATTACTTAAAGGTCCAGTGTTTAGCATTTCGGGGGCTCTATTAGCAGAAATGTAATATAATATCCCTCGCGATAAAAAAAGCCCCTGTGGACATGTATCATAAGCAGAGGGATACTCAGTTGGTTGCAATCTGCAACCTCACCACTAGATACCGCCAAATCCTACACACTGTACCTTTAAATAATCAGTTTGGTCAAAGATGGCAGAAATGCAGGAGTCTGTCACAGGAATCCAAACCTGTAGTGAATATGTGATATGTTTGTGGGTTTTTTTTTTTTTACAGAGATCTCACTCCAGGGAGAAAAGTATGTGGATAAACAGATTGAAACTGCCGTTAACGGAGTGAAAGAGATGAAGAGCGTGATGCAGAAATCTTCAGAGGCCCACCAGAAGTTTTTGGACGCCCTGGAGAAAACCAAGGAGCAGAAGGAGGTAGAAACATGCCTGATGATACTTTCTGTGTCAGATATGAGCGCTGTTGCCAGAATGAGACGGTGTTTATTTACATTGTAGAACAGTAAAAGAAATAGGTTTATTTTGTCCCAATAGAGCTGATTTGATCCCTTGGAAACACAATGCAACAATAACAACTGCCAATGCGTTCTATGGATTGAGCTTGCCTTGAAATCTCTTTTTCTGATTCACAACAGGAAGCAATGCGTGCAGCTCAGGAGATGGAGGAGAAGCTGGAGCGTGAGGAGGAGGTCTGTAATGAGACCATGAGGGCTCTGTGGGAGGAGTGTAAGCCCTGCCTGAAGAAAACCTGCGTTAAATACTACTCCCGTACATGCAGCAGTGGATCTGGACTGGTGGGACGCCAGGTCAGACCATCACATGTACTCATACATGTACTCACTCTAGATTATATATAAGGGGCTTTGATTATAACCCGGATATTAGCTGCTGGTCAATGCCATCGTTTATAAGGAATATAATGCAGTTCCATTGATTACATATTGCTATGAGAATCAATCAATACTGAGGGTTCTTTATAGGAACCCCTTAAACTAAATTGACTGTAATGCAACTTTTGTGTGCACAAACATGTTGATTATGAGTGGTATCTTTGGACTCACATAAAAGTTTCAGTGTTTTCTCTTGACAAGCATAAAATAGCAAATACTTTGTAATTTCAGTGATATATAAATAGTGAAATTTAATGATATGCAGGGGAATCTGGTGTGTGAATTTATTTTTTTTAATGTATTTATTCATATTTATTTATTTGTTTTTTATTCAAAATATAAGTATTTTTTATTTATGATATTTGTATTTTAATGCATTATTATTGTTATTATTATTATTATTATTATTATTATTATTATTATTATTATTATTTTCCCCTCCCTTGTTCTTAAATACTTTGTTTTTCAATTTACAGTTACTACCTGTTATTATATGTACATATTACTTTATTTGTTATGGTTTAGTTTGTTGTAGTCATTTTTCTTATGGAAACAATAAAAAGCATAAGTCAAAAAAATGACATGCACGGCACAAATACAAATAATACAGAAAAGATCAGTATCAGAAAAACAAAAAAAATAAACACATCACTCCTTCTACAACACTCTTTTCCATCCCCTCTCTTCTTCACTCTCCTGATAAGCTAATAAAAAGTATAGATATTTAAGATTTTTGTTCTCCTTTTACCTGCAGCTGGAGGAGGTGCTGAACAGATCGTCTCCGTTCTCCATCTTTATCAACGGGGAGAAGATAGACGTCCTGGAGAAGGAAGGGCAGCGACAGAACAAAGAGCTCCAGAACCTGGAGGAGAGATACACAGAGATGGCTGATGGTGTGGACAGCATATTCACAGACAGCATGAAGGTACTGTTTACCTGTTAGACCATAGATGTAAATTAACACTGGACACAGAGATACATATTTGCTTGTATACGCATAGATTCTATGAGTGATGGGTGTATTATTAAGGCTGTCCTCTAGCACTAATAACACAAAACTAGGTAGATCTCATCAAATCACCTCATTCACTTTGCAATCTCTTTTTCAAGCAAGACTTGAGAATAGAGAAAAATGTACCAGTGTGTAGGATTTAGGGGGATTTATTGGCAGAAATGGAATATAATATTCGCTCACTGCAGAACAGAGAAGTTAACCGGCTGTGTCTCTGTGTTGTTGGTGTTTCTCAGGTGGCTGATCATGTGCACTTCAACCCTCCAGTCTTCTTTTTCCCCAATTTCCTGGGACCGATCATTCGCCACCGCAGAAGCATCCGCTCTCTCCTCCACGACCCGTTCCACAGCTTCCAGGACTTGTTCTCCCCCATGATGGGCATGGGCAGGAACTTCTTCAGCTCAATGGGCTCCATGACGGACATTGACTCAGACACAGCTCCTAATGACGGTTCGTTTGATATGTCACAGCAGCCACTTTGATATGTCACAGCAGGGTAAACACAGGTGTAATTGATCAAATGAATTATGGTCCCGTTGTATTTAGTGTGTCACAGTCATTCCAGTGAGCCAGCATGCACAATACCAGAGCCCTGGCACACCTCAATGCAACAGGGCCACAATCAATGTTATTAATTACACCTGTGTTTACCCTGCAATTTCAAAACTTTGAAAAAACTGCACATTTCAGTCTAAAAGATCTTTTTTTTAGGTAAACATTTAAATTGTCTCATACTGGAAGTAGACAAAATTACTTAAACACTTCATGAAAAAAGACTTTAAAGTAACTAAGTCGCCATTGCAAAGATCAGTCATATCAGGTTAGCTATAAAAGACTCTTACATTTAGCACTGTGGTATGTTAGTTTTCAAAGCAATGTGAAACAACAAACAGAGGTTAAAAGAGGCTTAAACCACCTGTATGCAAACTGTAGATGTGAACTGTCGAACTGCAGAATCTGTCCCATTAAAGTCAAAATTCAACAACAAACTCACAAGATATGATATTGTACTGCAAGTCAAAATGTAGTGATTGGGTATTTAATTATGTCCAAGTCCCCTTTTAAATGAAGTGTAAATGTTATTTCGTTTGCATGTGTGCATATTCCCATCCTCCCATAATCATGTGACCATTTTGAAACCTCATTATCAGAAAACTGACCCGCAGATCTTCTAGACTAGTTCCTGACCGCGTGTGGCCCTCTTGATTTTATTTAATTTTGGGATATATGTCTCAGCGTTTAATTAATTTCTGTAGAAAACAGCCAGATTCAAGATTATTTTTTAAAGAAAAGATAAGATAAGCTAATCCTTTATTAGTCCCACAGCAGGGAAATTTGCAAGTATACAGTATATATTTTGTTTGTTTAGTAAAGTAGACTTTTGTTCTCAGGTTAAGAGAGTATTAATATCGTATATTGTTGCTCTGTAAGCTTCACTAATCTGCACCAGGCTGGGCTACTCAAACGTACTGTATGTTTACATTTGTGGTCATGTGACCGGCAATGAAATTACGATTTGAAATTTTGAGTTCCAGATATGACACAGGTGGATTTGAGAGCAGTCTCTGCAGAGTCTTTTTCAGCTAGTTTCATAATATAAACTTAAAATGAAGGTTGTTAGTTAAAATAAAATTTCCAAACTATATGTTTGTGTCTGGTCGCAGACGGCAGCGTGAACGAGGACGTGGTCATCACCAAACCGTTTGGCAACGGCAGGATGACCTGCAGAGAGATTCGCCGCAACTCAGCCGGCTGCCTCAAGTTCCGCGACGAGTGTCAGAAATGCAAAGAGATCCAGAATATTGGTAAGATAACTCTCTGATTAAATGTGTTATTCTTTCTTTTATGTTGTGACCAGTAACATCAGTCCAAAATGTAAACATGGATACAAGAAAGCTATGATGATGAGGCCGATACAGACTGTGTGTGTAAGATGTTTAAGCTTGCAAATAGAAATAAATAAATGAGCAATGCGATGGGAAAAATACATTAAATTAAAAAAATATATAAATAGCATCCTTGTTAATTACATACATTATTTAAGAAGCCATAAAACAACTAATAATAATGGTTCAAAAGGTTAACTTGGTGCAGTGAGGTCCTCCTGCAGGAAACCAGAGGTGGAGACCTGAATGATGATGCAGACGTTTTTATTAGAGCAACACAATTAGGATTTATGATACTGTTGGAAGTAGGGAGGGCTTCAATTGAGTGAGATTTAATTTGTGTTGATGATGTTTTTGTTCCTCTGACAGCAAAAACGTTATTGAGACATTTGGGAAATACAAAGAGGCTCATATTGATTTCACATTCAGAGGGATCCGACTCTGAGTGCAGGGTCAGACGTGATATAATCTCGGATCAAAATGACAAACAATATAAAACAATCATGCACTGAAACACATGTAATGTCCTCTTCTAATGAAAATAATCCCAGTGTAGTCTTTTAAAGTGATTTTTCTAACCTTACTGGAGCTCCGTGATGATGTTTCCCTCACAGACTGCTCCGGGAGGAGACCTCTGGAGGGCCCGCTGAAGGAGGAGCTGGAGGAGGCGCTGGCCATGGCCGAGCGCTTCACTCAGCAGTACAACAGCCTGATGACGAGGTTCCAGGAGCAGATGTTCAACACCTCCTCCATCCTGGACATGCTCAACCGAGACTTCGGCTGGGTGTCGTCTCTGGCGAACAACACCAACACCAAGGACGACGTCTTCCAGGTTCAGACGGTACGTAGACCTGGAGGGCCAAAATCAATATGTCATTATCACTTGTGTGACATCTGGTAATGTAGTCAGTAATGGAGTTTTCCTAAATCAGCAAAATATGAATTTCTAAGAAACTGGTAGAGAAAATGGACGAAGAAATATTCTTAATTTTTGGAGGGTCTGTAGTGAGGAATCAGAAAAATATGACAACATGAAATCTACAAGAAAGGTCAAAGTTCATGATGAACTTAAGACAAAAAAAATCTAACATTTTTAACATGTTTTTTTAATAGTGTGGTTATTTCAAGTGTGTTTTTGTGACATGCCTGTTTTCTTTGCAGCAATATATTTAATGCATGACAATTATCAGTTTCAGCAATAATTCAATTGAAGTGAAAAGATCCAAATGACCAAAATCGGAGCAGTAAAAGCCACTATATCTGCATTACGCACAGTGTATCAGTATATTGGAAATGCACATCTGTTTTATACAGTGTAATAACAGATAAACTGAATTTGTCCCTGTATACTGTAGGTGAACAGCGGGGACACTGAGGAGAAGAAGCAGCCTGGAGAAACAAACGTGTCTGTGAAGCTCTTCGATTCTCCCCCCATGAACATCAGCATACCGGGCGAAATCCCCTGGACCGACCCCAAGTTCTCTGAGGTGTTGGCCCAGGAGGCTCTGGACCGCTACAAGGAAACCAGCGTGTGAGTGTCGAGCACATTTAGAGGAATAATTTGGGGATAAATGTGTATTTGCTTTCTTACGTAGAGTTAGATGAGAAGATTGATACCACTATACAGATCTATATGGAATGAAAATTATCTTTCCAAGGACGATAGGATGTAAAGGAATCACTGATCTCCTTCTCTTTGTTTTCCAGTGTGCTCAAATAACGTCCCAACCTGCACTGTCTGCTGACAAGTGAATGTTCTGGATTCATCAAAACCCACCTGAAACCTCGACGATAAACACCTGGGAAAAAACCCCTGAACCCACTGGTTCTGTTGTGAATCCTCTTTAAGTCCTGCTTTTGCAAACGACTCAGTTAAACCTCAGAGATTTATACTGTTACATTAGAGCTCTTTGTCCTGCTGTAAGAGAAGATATTCAGTAGATGTAGAGAACAGTCCTACTTATGTCTATAGTACCTTCAACGTCAAGGCCTTTTGTGAGCTGGGCTTTGCAAAAAGGCAGCATAAATGATTTATTCTGCTTGAGTTTCTGTTAAAAACCAAAATGTATATTGACTCTGAAGCTGTTTATTCTATGCATTCAGCATTTCTAACACATGAAGATTAAACTAAGATTTGGTTTGTTGCAAAGATTTGTAGAAAACTAAAGTTTAGAGCAGCTGTTTCAGTGACTTTAAAGACCTGACCGACCCTTCTACTGATCTCTATATGATCGCTGTTATCTGAGTTGGTTAAAGTGGTTGGTTTGCTGGAGTTAAACTCACTGATTGGACAGATTCAAGTTGGGAAATAGGAGTCGATTATGTTCAGGACTGCTTTGAGCCCCTCTGTACAACAGCCTAGCAATAAAGCAATACATAGAGATCTAATAAAACCTGCTCAAACCCATTCAGTGTCTTTGTTTTTTTGTAAGATCACTCATGCATTTCAGAGACATTAACACCTTTGTCGAACAAAGCTTTTCTCATGCATGGAACCAAAATACCAACACAGTCTCACGGCAGTTCATGGAATAATCACGAAATTTAATCTATTTGATTCGTGTATATAGACACGAATTTCCCTTTTTTTTCGTGAAACTCAGCACTTTCAACAACGTGCGCCTAGTTACGGTTGCTAACGTAGGATTGGACAGTGGCCGTTCTAGGGCGGGGCTTAGCGAAGGGTCATCCGTAATTATATTATTTTATATCATAAATATATTAGATTTCTACTGGACATATTAAAAGATTTCACTCAAACAAAACTAACTTTAAAAAAAAAAATACAGTAAAAAGTATTTTAAAAATAAGATTTTGCTTTGAAAAACTATTTTTTTTGGATTTTTTTTTAAGAACGAACAATTGTGTCTGGCCACAATTCCTCTTATGTTTATGTATTTCTGCACAAAATGTTATATCCATGGCTAAATAAGCAAAAATCTAAATTTAAGTTAGTTTAGAAAAAAAAAAAAAAAAATAGGGTAAATATCTAAAAACTATCTAAATATATAAGATTGTTCTTATGTTTATTTTAAGTAGCTACTGTACATATTAAAAGATTGCACACAAACAAAACTTATAAAAAATAAAACAATACAGGCTCACAAAATAGTCTATGATATTGCTGTGAAAAATAAAGAGTTTGATTTTTGATTTTTTTTTTGAAGAACAAACAACTGTGTCTGGCCATTCCTCCTATCTTTGTGATTTTCTACACAACATTTAATATCCATGACTAAATAAGCAAAAATCAAAGTTTAAGTTAGAAAAAATAAATTAATTAATAAAACATTTCAAAGTCAAAAACTCAACTAATCTGCTTCATTAAGACTATGTCGGTGTAAGAGAATAACCTAGAACTGTTGACTAAAATATAGCGTATAAGTGAGACAAAACAGTACAGAAAAATAATTCTCTTGTGTAAAGTATCCAAAAACTGTTTTAATTTTAGCAGAAAGTATTGATAAGGTCAGACCTTATTGCTCATAAAAAGAAGCAGAATGAGAAAAACATGTTTTTAGGGCCTTTTAACAAACAATAATGAAGTCAGTAAAGGAGAGCAGCATTTAAAATATTGTGCCGTTTTTATTTTTGTGTAAAAATCACACAGCTGCTAGTTGACTCTGCAGAGATACAGTACATCCATGCAGTTAAACATCTAGGATCCCACAGCCAAGAGAGAAGGAATTAAATAGAATATTCTTTCGCTGTTAGTCAGCAATTAATGCAAATTTACATATGAGTCCAAAAGTGTGTATCATATACAATATACAACACAGATCTGGGAGCAAATAGCATTCAAAATCCCATCAAAGACTTGGTGATTGCTTCTGCCTGCCTGGATTGCCTTTTGGGTTTAAGGATGAACGGGGGAGCTATTGTGCTAGCAAACATAAATCAATCCCACATGAAGGTTTTTAATAGGGTTTTAAATGGTATTAGTTCCAGGTCTGGAAACAACACACACACACACACACACACACGCACGCACACACACACACACCAAGTACATCATCGTCCTCAACAGCAGAAAAAAGAAGGCGAGCCTTGCAACGACAAGGAAGAGAGGTCAGTCAGCCACCGTGGAAACCTGAACGCCAGTCGGGGAGTAAGGCTTTAGAAGAAGACAGATTCTTCGCGAACACACAGGAAGCTCCAGGGACAAAACGTTCATAAAAAAATAATTAACCAAACAAGACAAGGATCTTTTAGGGGTACTGGCACAGTTTCCAAGGTTGTACTGAAGAAATAAAACTTGAGTGGTTCATTATTTTTTTTTCTTCTTAAAGCATCTTTTTTTTTTAAATACATGTGAAAGACAAGACATGCAAACGTTAAAAGAAAGAAGAGGGATGTAACAAATAAAAAATACACAGACGAAAGGGGGGGGGGGATTCAAAGTGCAGTTGGGTCATTCAGGTCTCCCATTCTGTTGACAGGTCTCCGCCTGTAGTCAAGCTTCATCTACACCCAGCAAGGGTCACATCTTGCAGATTTAGGGGTGAAAGTGACCTGATAAAACACTGATCTGGACTTCCCTCTGGAGCCGGGGAGAAACAAAAAAAAAAGGCATAATGAATCACAAACATACAGTAGATGATGTTCTGGAAGATCTAAGATACAAAAACCAGAGTATACTGTTCCCACAGTTGCTACTATCGTAGTACAAACGGCTAAGTATAGTTGGTCTGTGAGGATGTATCGCCCGTACTTGCATAGTGCCGACTGCCCGATTGGAAAAGAGTTTTTTTAAACCAATATCAACTCTTATCTGCGCCATCAGTTTAGATCCGTGCATGCGTGTGTTTGCTGATCGGGAAAATCACAGGAAAACTTCTCCCCGATCAGCGACGCAATTCTTCATAAACGCCGCCTCCTGCAGTCGAGCAGCTCTTCGAAGCCTTCAAGTGAAATGTCTTGTTTTTTAACGAAATGGTTTCCCGTCCAGGTGAAGGTAAAAAGACGGGAAATAACCGAGTAGAAGAAAAGAAAGCTGAGATGTTCACGCACAGCTATGTTTGAAAAATAAATCAAGACAACACAGCCCAGGTAGAGGTGAGAGAGGTGAGAGAGCAGAGTGATAGTTCAGTCATTTGGCATAAAGTTAAACCATTCAGTCACGACAAAACCCCAAACACTGTGTAACATAAAGAGACATTCACTCAACACACACACATACATATGTAGACTTCAAGGGGCAGTAAGAAGAGAGAGCTGGGCTGAATTCATGTCAGAGAGGATGAGTCAAAGAAAGTCTTCACCATGATGATTTAGCCATTAAAGACCTCACAAACACATACACACAAAGTCCTGTCCAGAAGCAGCACAGTATGTTTTATGGAGAGACCGACCACACCAAACTCCAGTCAAAAACAAGTCAATATTACGTTCCTTGCTTACGGGCACACGTAGATTCCTGGTGTAGACTTTCTCATGTTTTCAAAGCCTCTAACGTGTGTAGTAGCATATCTCTCTGCAACTTATTTTTTAACAGGTTATGTGAAAATGGTGACATTTGGGAGGCAAATGTTCAGTAGAGAGACGTTCTTTGATGATATTTAAAGCAGAAATGCTTTTAGAGCCCTGTTTGTTTTCCACAGTTGTAGTCCAGTTTTGAAGGCAGTAGAAAGGTAGGTACACAAATAAGTGAGAAGACAGTTAAAGGAATAGTTCAACTTTTTGGGAAATATACTTTCTTTCCTAGAATTA
Organism: Adelosebastes latens; assembly: GCA_916700685.1. Classification (NCBI taxonomy): domain Eukaryota; kingdom Metazoa; phylum Chordata; class Actinopteri; order Perciformes; family Sebastidae; genus Adelosebastes; species Adelosebastes latens. Next base: position 34,325 of record CAKAKR010059899.1, read on the forward strand.
GATTTCAGTAGTTTCAGCATTTAACTCCCCCTAAAATCAGGAATTGTTGTTTTTACTGTTCTGTTTTTGTACGTATTAAGCAAACGACAGACAACATGTTATTAAGTGAATTTTACAGGTGCAGGTAGGTGTGGTTTTTCAACTTTGAACAGAGCCAGGCTAGCTGTTTCCCCCTGCTTCCAGTCTTTATGCTAAGCTAAGCTAATCACAGACTCCATCTCTGTACTTAACGCACATGAGTTTGACAACTCATCTAACGCTAAGACAGAAAGCAAAGAAGCATATTTCCCAAAAATACTAAACTGCTTCTTTCAATTTGCCTGATTTCTAACAGGAGTTTGGTGTGGCAGAGTCTGTACCCCGAGGGAGACACATTGGTGCTAGCTTCAAGCAAGTCACGAAACAGGAACACAAATACACAAAACGGTCACACATGACAAACACACTCCGCCTTTCTTCTTCAGTCATTCAGAGAGTAACGAGACACCAGCAGTTTGTCTTCAGACGGCACTCGCAGTCGGAGCGTCTTGTCCGCCGCTCCGAACCGTTTCTCAGTCCGCTGTCGTCCTCATGTTCACTTCTCTTTAGAGACAATTGAAAAGTGCCAGTTTGTAAAATCCCCCCACGCTCCTGTCACCTCCTCCTCTTGGTTAAGACTGTGCTCTCAGGTCCTTCCGGTTTATGATTAATAAGTGTGTGGTTGAGCATTTTTTAACGGAGCACCCTGCAGCAGGTCGGAGCCTCCAGGGAAAGCCGAGATGGTGGAAGGAGGAGGGAGAGATGGAGGGGGAGTCACACCGAGGGCCACGGCTTCACCACAGCTGAGTTTTCCTCCTCACGTTGGTTAAAGATGAGAGAAAGGTCTGAGCTGCTCCAGCTGCACTTCCAGGGATATCCTCTCTTCAAGCAGGTCCTGGAAAATCACAAGTAATGAGTGATTTATTATTTTGCCAGAGTGGAAAAGAGTCAGAAAGAAAACACTTTAATCCCACGTACCTTCAACTGTTGCTGCAGTTCACTGTTAAGTCGGGCCAACACTGTGTTCGTCTCCTTGTTTCTTCTGATTGAAGCTTGAATCGCCTTTTTGTCCTTTCCTATTGACCTGAAAACACACAGATACATACTTTTTTTAAATCAAAATACATACAAAAACGACTTTAAACCAGACCTTCCAATTGTTAGCCAATTACTCGAGTTTTCTACCTGGGGATGGAAGGCTGAGTGGCGAGGACAGCAGCTATGATGTTTGATTTCTGCGGACCGTGCTGCTCGTCCTCCGGTCGTAGCTCGTCTTCAGATTTCAACCTTCGGCGTACAGGCTTTGGAGGAGGCGCTAGCGGACCAGACCCAGAACCTTTGGCCTGATGGTAAAAAACAAAACCAAGAGATAAATCAACAAAAACATGAGTTCAATCAGTGGCATAAAACAATGTTTCACAAGCTCTGACTTTATGCCATTTTTACTGTTTGCAAAAAAGGAGCTTTGTAATGTTCCAACAAATTAAAAGTCAATAATTATCAAACATATTTAAAGATGAAACGATAAGTTGATTAACTGAGTAGTCTCTCAACAGAAAACTGATCAGGAACTTTTCTGATAATCATTCTGAGTCACTTTTCAGGTAAAAATGTTTGTTCTAGCATCTCAAAATGTTTGAATTTGCTGCTCCTTTTTGTCTTATATGAGAGTATATTGAATATCTTTCGGTTTTGTTTTTGTTTGTTAGTGGGACTAAACAAGCAGTTTCACGACATCACATTTTGATTTGGGAAACTAATCAGCATTTTTCACCTTTTTCTGTCATTTATAGACAAAACAATCAATCAACTAATCAAGTAAATGATTGGCAGCTTAATTGATAACGTTAATAATAATGTTAGCAGCAGCCTCTACTTATCTTGCCCTTTGTCACATTACTAAAAATGTTACTATTCCAACAATGTATTCACAATAATTACCTACAGTAAGACGTGACGTGCACCTTCATTACATTTTTCAGATATTGTTCGATTGTGTACTGAATTGTTGGAAGTGTTTGATCATCTACTCAGTTTATATTTGATGGCTTTTTTCATGCTGACTTACGGAGTTGACAGTAGCTGAGGCTCTCTCATCCGCTTGGCCGTCACTCTTGACCGTTCTTAAAGGGCCGGCTCCCTCTGAAGACTTCTCCACCTGTAGACACAAAAACAAACATGACAGCTCAAGTATAGAATTATTGCTCTAACGTCAGTTCTGTTGCATCACGACTCATTGTTGTGAAAGCTTTGAACACAGAATGGCATGTCAATAAAATGTCAGGTGTCAAAGTGCCTTCAGGGGGAGAAAGGTAAGGTGTTCCTCACAGTATGGTCAAGTTCTTGTAAGAGTGATTTGTTAAATGTTTACAATGAACTACTACCTAGAAATAGACACACACACACACACACACACACACACACTCCAGGTAACAGCCTACCTGTCCAGGCTCACTGTGTATATCGGCCTCCGGCAGGCTGGAAGGCTGTTCAGATGCAGCGAAGGCCTGAAACTGACTGAAGTCAGCGAAGTTGGGCTGCTGGGGGATCTGTTGGGGGGAGGTGGTGGTGAGCGCCGCTCCGCCTCCTGGTGCACCCTCAGCCTCCGCACGATGCCCGGTGTGTGGCGCTGATGACTGGAGGGAGGGAGGAGTCGGGTCAAGATGCAATTGATGCAGGATTTATGATGATGATGTGATGTGCGGTTGGACCTCATGATTTGTTATGTAAAAGGTGAATTATCAGCGTTTTTTACCTGTGTGGGTAGCGGTCGAGGAGGCACAGCCGGCGGGTAAGCTATCGTAGAGGATTGTGGTTGTCCTGCAGCGGATGCGGCAGCGAAGGTGCGGTTCATGTCGAGAGACGAGGAGCGAGAGTGAGAGGGGTGGGGTCGTGGTGGAGGAGGAGGGGGGGCTACCACCTTCAGAGTCTCTGGAGACGTTCCCGACTGAGACCTGAACACAAACATTCATGTTTATTGGAATTATGGATAGGATATACATTTTACCCAAACTGTTTATAACACGGTTTATCAGAGAGGATGTGAATCCAAGAGGAAAGATGGCCAAAGATACAGATAAACAGATACAAACTGCAAAGACATGCAGACCACTAATTCAGTGGTTGTCCAACAAAAGTGATAAAACAACATAAACAAAATTAAATCACGTGATAGCCACTGACCTTTGTCTTGTGATTGGCTCCTGGTCTGAGGTGAAGGAGTCTGAACTGCTGTAACCATCACCTTCATGACAGACAAAGCAAAACACCCCATAAACATTTGATCAACCTACTGACCTATAATCCCAAACATGTGCAGTTTCCGATACAAACTATAAAAACAGAAATATATTATATATAGTCAGATCTGACCTCACAGTGAGCCAAAGACATCGGTTTCAAGAAATTGGAAGACTACAAGTTTGAAAATAAAAAAAAAAAAAAAATATGTAGTATGAAGTTAGAAAGAAGTGAGATTATCAGGCCTCTGTAGCCTGCTCCTCCGTTTTCCTTGAGGCTAGCGGCTCAAGGCTACATTAGCTGCGACTTGCATAACACATCTGAACATCAGACTTGAGTTGTTGGCAGTTGAGTTGTATTGTGGGTAATGTAGGCGCCAGATTTTGACAAGGAAAGGCCTTTACACACTACACTGGGGGGTGTGACGAATAAACAACATGAAAATGCGAAATACTCGCCTGCAAATATTATATGTCTAGGGCTTTTATCGTGAAAGGTAAGAACGGAAGGAGTGGATCTGGTCTGCACTGCCTTCGTTAAGGTTGAAAGGAATAATAAAGTTTGCTGTCTTGGTTCGGACTACGTAGCCTCCGTGTTGTTGTTTCATAAATATATGCGCAACTCAAACCTCTCGCGGTGGGAAAGCTCATAAAAATCAACCTCGTTAAAACAATTACGTCGCTTTTTCGACGTGTAATATTTGCTTTTTGTGTGAAGGTACTCGTAACAAAAAAACTGTTCTAAAAAATATATTGGCATGCGACTTAATCACATAAATAAGATGACAAATGTGTGGAATAAAAAAGATGATATCTCTGGTTCTGCTGCATCTGTTTGATCCATTTTTTAAACTCTCCATCATGAGTCTGACAATGTTTTAGGAATGCAACGCTAAATCAGTGGAGTACTCTTCTAAACATGGACTCTCCAGCACAACAGCCCATCCTTTACTCACCTACAGTGTTGGCGGCTACAAACTTCAGGGATGTAGGTAAACTGGCTTCTTCGGACAGTTCGGGAGGTTTAGCCAGCAGCGGACTTGTCGGATGGTTGTGGTCTAAAAGGTTTGAGAAATAACAGTGTTGAGTCATTTATACAGGGTGACGACAATAACTGAAAACAGTTAGCAGTCTTACTACTAATTTCATCCCAAAATATCTTCAGTAGCAGCTTCACAAACAAAACCACAAAACATTTCCACTGTGAGTTTATGAATAAAATCCAGACTGATTCTGTCTAATGACGTTAGTTTCTGTTTACTCATAACAAACAGCAGCCTCTTAGTGTGTCATTACCTCTCCAACACTGCAAACTCAGCCAGGGACACAATGTTCTGGGGCTTTTTTTTACATCTCCAAAATGAGCTGGTATGACTTCTAATGCAAGTTTGATTTCTTTTTCATATTAGCTTTAACTCACACTCATAAGTAATTTAAAGCCGCTCACAATGCCATCCATAAAAAGCTCTTGTTACAAATTTTTTGTCAAGCTTGTCCGACATAGCAACTCAAGCTTGTCAAGCTTGTCAGACATAGCAACAGTAACTAAGGGGGGCGGTCAATTGTAAATTAAGATGTGGACAGTCAGAGGTTGTCTCACCGCTGCCAGTCCTCTTCAGCTCCATCTCCTGCATGTGGATTTTACTGGGCGTCATCCGTATGGGGACCGGATGGACGATGGCCGTGTCCTGAAGGACAGATAAAAGGGACAGGAGGTGAGACAGGTAGATTTATGAGGTTTTACAGAAGGAGATGCGTATCCACAACACTTTACCATCAGTTTACTTTGTCAGGCTTCGCCTCCATCTGTCATTTTGGTTTGACACATAACAGCTTGGGTATCAAACGCAAGCAAAGTGAAGATTCGACTTTATAACTGCTTTAATCACATCGTGTGTTGGGAGGTTTTGCATTGGTGTTGACCCATTTTCAGAGAGAGAAGAGAAGGCATTTTACTTTTTCTGAATATTCTAATTGGATTATCATTGTGGTATAAAAGGTACCGTCTTTTAACTCTCTAATTACGTAGTTTTACTCAGAACAAATACTGTACTTAAGTACAAATCTGGGGTATTTGTCCTTTACTTGAGTATTTCCATTTTGTGCTACTTTACACTTTTACTCCACTTCATTTGGCAGCTTTAGTTACTATATACTTTTCACATTATGATTTTATGATCTTATAAAATGTGCTATAGAGTGAACTACCCAACAGTGTATAAAATAGTTTAAATGATTTCCACTTCGGCAAACTACAACTGTAAAATGTTGCTCACTAATAATTATTCAATGATATAAATATATAACTGTATAACATTTGCATGAGCCATTTTTCTGCATTATGAAAACTTTTATTTTTGATACTTTGATAAGTACTTTTTTTACTTTTACTTTTACTCGAGACATTTTCAATGCAGATTTAAGTTGTATTAGAGTGTTTTTTATGATGCAGTTTAGCAAGTTTTACAGAGCTGAATACTTCTTCCACCACTGAGTGAACCTCTGTGTCTTAGTAAAACATCTACCTGTGATATTTCATTAAAAGCAGCTCATTTATTTGCCGTTCCAAAGATTTAAGGGGGACGTTTTACATCATTGTTCAGGTTCTGCTCTGTGACTTTTTTGCTGGGATTTCTGCCCAGAATTTCAGAGCACCCAAAAGCAATCTAAAAAAGATGCACACTCCTGCAATAAGGCAAATTGTGGCAGTCAATACTGCACTTTTTCGCCAGATTAATAGTGCAGAGCTATTCGTTAGCCAATTAAGCAAAAGAAATTCTGCCTGAGGGGCAAAAAAAAAGACTCGAACACTTCAACAGTGAATGACAAAGCACCACACGATTTTAAGTACTTGCAGCATTTGACCATATATGGAAAATGTATCTGTCACAATCTGTAAATGCACTAGTGATTAGTGGATGTCACTGTAGAAAAAAAAGGTGATGTCCAATAGAAGCTAAGCCAGCCAAATTACAACACACACTGGACGCTGCTGATGCAGCAGACTGAACTTTGAAAGAACATCATGCACAGAGAGAGAGAGAGACTGAGACAGACAGAGAGAGAGAGAGATGGAGAGATAAGGTCCTGACACCAGGCCGTTGGTGAGCGTCTGTCGGCCTAGTTTTTGCGGTGTGCAACTAGTGTCTGAGGCTTTTTAACCAATTCAGCGCGTTGAATCAATGGCGGAGCTCGTCAGTGAGAGAAATCACTCCGATTGTCGTATCATAACAACGGCTTGCATATCTGCAGTCCTTTAGGTCTTCCGGTTTCCCTTTTTGAATGACGAATACAGACTACCGCCACCTGCTGGTGTGGAGAGTTATTTCCTGTCACGCAGGCGCAGAACGTACGTGCTGGTTGGCCGTTGGCTGTAGTCTTTGTGGTGTGTTCAAGTGCAACTTTTTGGCCAAGAGACAGAAGACGTGAGAACAGTCTGCCTTAGTTGCCGCTAGTTCTTTGTAGGGCTGGGTGATATGGAGAAAATCAAATATCACAATATTTTGTGACGTTGTTGTGACGATATTGTAGTGTTGATTATCAGTGCTTTCACTAAATATTTACACAATGACATTTTTTATATGTAATCATCAGTAATGTGGATATAATGTCTAAATGGTTAAAGGCAAATATAGAAGAGCTAGAACAGTCTCGTAAGTTCAGAAAATTACATAATTTTATTGTAATGCAGCCGTTAAAACCAGGAAACGTCAACACTTTGCGATCTTAAATCTAAGACGATATCTAGTGTCATATCACGATATTGATATAATATCGATATATTGCCCAGCCTTAGTTATTTGATGTTGGTTTAGTGTGTCTGGGCCTTAAGACAGAAAGAGAGACCGAAAGAGAGAGAGAGAGAGAGACACTGAGAGAGAGACACTGAGAGAGAGACCTCATGGAGATCCAGAGAGGGTTAATGTCTGTGCATTAATGGTGAAACCATGCATACTAAGTGATTGACTTACAGGGTCAGCTGGTGCAATGTTAGAGTCAAATTGGGTCAGAGTTTGTGAGCTGGAGGAGCGCTCGCTAAACGTCTCCCACTGCTGCAGGAGACAGACAGACAGTGAGAAAAAACATGTCAGTCAGCCAGTGCAGTGACATCACACATTTACATCATCAGCGCCTTGAGCCGCTACCGTCATGTGACATCATCGGCCATCGCCAGGCGACGTGGCGATGTGGACATCAGCGGTGGGTATGGAAACAAAACAGACTTTCATACAGAAACAGCAGGCTACCGCCACAGTCCAGGA
>CAKAKR010059900.1:0-25000 GCA_916700685.1 Adelosebastes latens
CCGTCAGCTGACCACCACACTCTCATAAACCAAGGCCAGGCCTCTCTGCCACGCCTTTGATCACCTTGCACCTTGAAGGACTGCTTCCCAATTATCACCGCTCTAAAGGGGCGCTCAGAGATCTGATGAGCCGATGCATTCCTCACATGTTCCATCACAGTGTTTTCCTAGAGGGAGGTAGTATTTCTTGGTGTTCCTTCAACACAAAATCAGTATTAGAAACAAGTATCAGCTTTGGAAAAGGAGGTTACCTGCTGTTCAATAGAGGCCTTTCATAGAAAATGGGATTTTTTTGCCATGTTGGAACAGGACAAGTGCTATGTGCAAAACATGTTTTCTTATTATTGGTTAAAGAGGAACTATTATGCTCATTTTCAGGTGCAGACGTGTATTTTGTGTTTCTACTAGAACATGTTTGCATGCTTCAATGTTAAAAAATCGCCCCCCCAAAAAGCGCAGTTTGCTCTGATTGGTCAGCTGGCCTACTGTTGTGATTGGTCAACTGAACTAAACTCTTCGGACTCCGCTCCAGCTCCGCTCTAACTAGCTTTGTTTGAGGCAACCCATTCTCACTCCCAACTCGTCAAATACCACCGCTTGGTCAGTGCCCCTCGGCATTGGAGACTGACGTTACTTTTGGACGGACCGGGGACTGCGTGTCAATATACGCTCGTTACATGCATAGTGTTCTTTCACAATAAACTTCACAGAAAGTTATGTTTAGGCAACACAACCACTTAGTTAGGGTTAAGAAACGGTCGTGGTTGACATTAACTTCACTGACTAGTGACTCACGGGACTGACGATACCGACGAGTCACGTGACTAAAGACTGACATGACAAAATAAGTTAACGTCACTTTTAGTTTCACATGGGACACGAACACCGGTCATCCAGCACCCCATCCAGCACCCCTCCCAACCGCCCTTAGCGAACTCTCACGCTATTAATACTACGTCACCTGCTCCGATCGTCGAATAACGCTGCGGGTGGGTTTACATTGGACTTAGTGGAAACCCCAGTTCGTCACAAACTGTCGCTAAAGGGTGCCTCCGTGCGTCGGTTTACGATGCCGAGGGGTGCTGCCCAGTCGGCGATGTTTGATGAGTTGGGAGTGATACCGGGTTGTTTGAGGGCGTGCCAAACTAGCCACTAGGCAGGTATTATGCTAATTTGTTACTTGGTGACATCACCACGTTATGGAAGAAAAGGCGGGACTTCAAGCAAGGCGTTTCAGGCCATTCAGGAGCAGTGTTTCTGTTGGGGAGAGTAACTCCCTTTGACTTTGAGCTTTGTAACTTTGCAGACATTTTACATGCACAACAAGACACAAATAACACACTAAAGGAAAGTGAAAAAGCACAAAAGCATAATAGGTCCCCTTTAATGCTGCAGTTGCAGTATTACTCTCTTTAAAAAAATCACTACTTCAAGCTGCACTAATGAATATTTTTATATTAACAATTTATCAAATGACAATGTGCAGTGTGAAATGAGTCACTCGTAGTGATAAAACCACAGAGAATTAACACCCGAGCCGATTGTTTTGCTTGTGGTTTGGTCTGTTTTATCATCCCCGCACCTGACAAACAAAGCTAGTGAACATAGTGGAGCCAACAGCTAAAGAGACAGATATTCCCCACAGCAATTGGGAGGGAACCAAAACAGAGCACAAAGACAGTGAATATTGGACTTGAATGAGCCAGAAAGAGAGAAACAAATGAATGCTTATGTTGCTTCATATCTGCAATCAGACAACTGTTCGCTAACACATCAGCCATACTGTATCAACTTTATAAGGTCAGTTTGTTTCCATCCACCTGTTTTTATGTTCATTTTCAATTTACGCACAAAAAAACAGTGTAAACGCTGGAAATTTGAAAAACACAAATGCTAATACTAAGCATTTCTACTAAATAGTTTTCACTCAATCTTTTTACTTCCATGCTTGAAATAATTTCAAAATTTTGCGACACTACGCATTTATTTGAAGTAGGGCTGTCAAAGTTGACACGATAATAAATTTGTTTTAACATCACTACTTTCTTTAACGTATTAACATAACTTGCGATTTTTAGGTTGTAGTGGGCTCATTTTTTATAGCTAGAGTGAAGATACTGGTATCATATGAAACTAGAACAGAATGTCGTACTAGCTTGTCACAAAGGAGGGTGAATAATACTCGCTAAATTACACGCTAAATTTTGGCGAGGAAAATCTGGCATGGCCATTTTCAAAGGTGTCCCTTGACCTCTGACCTCAAGATATGCGAATGAAAATGGGTTCTATGGGTACCCACGAGTCTCCCCTTTACACTATAATAAATATATACATACATTTGCATAAAGCAGCATATTTGTCCACTCCCATGTTGATAAGAGTATTAAATACTTGACAAATCTCCCTTTAAGGTACATTTTGAACAGATCAAAAATATGCAATTAATTTGTGATTAATCGTGATATCTAATTTAAAGGTCCCATATCGTGCTCATTTTCAGGTTCATACTTGTATTTTGTTCTTCTACTATAACATGTTTACATGCTGTAATGTTAAAAAAAACACTTTTATTTTCCTCATACTGTCGGCCTGATTATACTTGTATTTACCCTCTGTCTGAAACGCTCTGTTTTAGCGCATTTCGACGGAATTGCGACGAAATGTAACAGAATTGCGTTGCTAGGCAACAGCTTGGGTCCATGTGTACTTCCTTTCAGCTGATGACATTAACATACACTGCAACCAGGAATAAACTGGGACACATTTAGAATATTTACGTTTAAATCTGTGTAAAGGGTCTAAATATTGTATATTTGTGACATCACAAATGGACTGAAATCTTGACAGCTTGTTTCAAATGCAGAGCTTCTGAATACGGGCTGTGTGTATTTCCCTGTGGATTGAGCGTTTAGATACTTTCACAGTATTTATATAGGACTTAAGCCTGCTTTATAATAAAAAAACATGAAAATCTCACTTTTTTATAATACGGGACCTTTAATCAATTGACAGCCCTAATTATTACCAAATATTTTTCATTCAATCGTTCTACTTTCATGCCTAAAATAATTTCAAAAATGTTGCAACACTTTTTATTTATTTGAAGATTTACTAACCACCATAAAGTGTGCAACATTCAACATTGATAGTAAGAGTATCTAAAAAGTATGACCCCAACTTTGGCTTTTCCACTACAGCCCCTGCTGTGTGTCTCTTAACATCTTAGATTTTACCTTTACAGGTCCCCGCTGGCGTTTCCCCAGCGGTGCAGTTAAAAGGCAGGAAGGATGGAGGCATTCCTCCATCCAGGGGCCTCCTGCTTCTTCTACCTCTTTCTCCTCCTGCTCTAAATCACAGCAGCAGGGACCTGCAGGGGGCAGAGGGGAACATAAAATACCGCAGCTCTGACATGCATGAAAGACTGTGACAGTGCTGCTCAGTGCAGGAGGACTGCTGGGAGCTGAGGCAGGACAGATACAGATGAATAAATGGATGAGGGATGGATGGATGGATGCCCTGAACTAATGTAAAACCCCCACCCACTGACTCGGACACGTGCAGGGGGGGAAAACGTGAGAAAGCCTGTTTACCGAACCCCCCCTCAAATAGTGCCTCAACTACTTTTCTAGTAAAACTATGTGGCATTTTTAAAGGCCGTAAAGGCCATAATGTTGTTTTTAATTTGAAGTTGGGCAGCGCAGATATATTTAGCCTTATTAGGAGCCAGATGTGAGCATTTACAAATAAACATGATAGTTTCCCTGATAGAATCTGAATGCTTCTTGATAAGCCATCCCATCTGGTTCTCCGCGGAGCACGAGAAAAGAAAGTTATTGGCAAATTCAGCACGGCCCAGGTCTGGTTTGAATCACCTTCAAAAACACGCCGCCACTTCTTCCCCCGAACTTTACCCAGGCTTATCATATCTGCCTTTTGTTTTTAAAGGCTGATTATTTCATTTTCCATCGCTGCCTCCTTTCAGCGGCCAGTTAAATGTGTCAGGACGGATAAGGCGATCAATTAGGAGAGGAGCGGCACTTCAGCCTGGTATGATGTGAGAGATTAAGCGTACAGACGTGAAGCACTATTGACAGTTTTATGTGTATTTGGTCCAACTTAAAGGTCCCATATCATGCTCATTTTCAGGTTCATACTTGTATTTTGTGTTTCTACTAAAACATGTTTACATGCTGTAATGTTAAAAAAAATATATATATTTTCCTCATACTGTCTGTCTGAATATACCTGTATTTACCCTCTGTCTGAAACACTCCGTTTTAGTGCATTTCAACGGAACTGCAATGGAATTACGTTGCTAGGCAACAGCTTGGGTCCATGTTTACTTCCTGTCAGCTGATGTCATTCACATACACTGCAACAGGAAATAAACTGGGACACATTTAGTATGTTTACGTTTAAAACTGTGAAATGGTCTCAATATTGTAGATTTGTGACATCACAAATGTACAGAAATCCTAACGGCTTGTTTCAAATGCACAGTTTCTGAATACGGGCTGTGTGTATTTCTCCATGGATTGAGTGTTTGATACTTTCACAGAATTTATATATCACTTAAACCTGCTTTATAATATAAAAAACATGAAAATCTCACTTTTTACAATATGGGACCGTTAACATTAATGAATTTGCATTGACAACCCTAGATATAATGTACAGTATATACTGGATTATTATAGTATTTTTTAGACTCTGTCAAGTATTTTTGAGTGGATTAGTTACTTTTGCTCTGATGACAATGTCTCCCGGTCCACCCACTTTGGTCCAGACTGAAAGGTCTCAACAACTGTTGGATGGATCGCCCTCATGGTCCCCAGAGAGAGAATCCTACAGACTTTGGTGATCCGTCTCTTGTCGCCATTAGGGGTTGACAGTTTTGCTTTTTGTGTGAAATATCTCAACAACTATTTGATGGATTGCCATGAAACTTGGAACAGCTATTAAAGGTCTCCAGATGATGTATTGAGCTGAAATCGGTGATCTCCTAACTTTTCATCGAGTGCCACAAGCAGGTCAGAGTTTTCAATTATCCACCAAAATATGACATCTGGCTTTGACTTGATGCATTGGCGAAAAATTCGCTGAGATGTTCATGGTTTCCAGACAATGTAGCTGAAGTTCGTGGTCCCCTGACTTCTATCTTGCACCACCAAAAGGTCAAAATCTCCGTATGTTTTATACCTGCAAAACTAATGACATTTTCATTGGTTAACACGCTAATCTAACAGCCTGTTAGCAGGAAAAGGCATGAATGCCACAATAATGCGCAAGGCATTTATCATGCAATAAGAATGCTTTTCTTGATTTTCGCATATCATTTGTACGCCATGTAGTCTGTACTGACTGCGGTATAAATGCACCTGCGCAAATATGCTAAGCTCAGAGCTAGTGATGTTGAATAAAAAGCGAGAAAGGATGCTTATGTTGGGCAGGAGGGTAGGCGATGGGTCCAACAAACGACTTTTAACCAGGATACCGGTGTTCCAGACTGGTGTTAGTTACGTTAGTGACGTTTGTCACATGGTGTTTAGTGATGTTTGTGACATGTTTTCCGTACTTACGTTGTTTCCGTACGTATTTTACTTAGTTTCTGTACTTATTTCAAGCCCAACCATGATGTTTTTCCTAAACCTAAGTGAGTGGTTTTGTTGCCTAAACATAACCGCGGACATTACCATAGTTTTTTGTTGCTTGACGTACAAATGACACACGAAAAGCCGTAAAGGTGTCCTCATGACACTCGGAATGTCCTTGTAATGTCATGCTATTTATACAACTTCCCATGAGACCAGGTTTAAACTAAAGCTGGATTTATACTTGACGCAAGGGGTTAACAACAATTGCACTGTAGAATCCTTCAGTGTAGGTTTTGATTTATACTGGGCATGCTGTGCTTTAATTATACAGTATTCACCAAAAAGGGTGCTGTGGGTCATATGAGATGTGCCACATCTTAGTTTCGTAAATGAGTATTTCTTCGCCCATGTTGACCGCTGACTGGAGAGACAATGAAAATGTCATTGACGTCAGGACGTCAGCTTCCATTTTGACTATCGCAAATACTTCGGAGGCAAAGCAAGTGCCAGAAACTAAAATTGAGCCAGGCGACACGTCGCTCAGCCTGACGCACAGCAGCGTATCTTCATACTACAGTTTGTGTGATTTCTTATTCCAGTGTGCCTAGAAGCACAAGGCAAAGCCTTGTGCAAAGCACACTGGTCTATTATTCGACGGGTTTAATCCTTAATATTCTTCTTCCGCCCACAAAACTTTGCCGAGAAACTCGTCCCACAGCGTTGCAAACACCTGTACAAAAAGTACATCAAAACGTGCGGAATGATCGGGAATCGTGTGCTATGACCTGACTAAGAGATTCGCGCAGCGGTTTATTTTTTTGCTCCATAGGAATGAATGGAAAATCGACGTGAAGACAGCTCAAGAGCACTCCTCTTTGGGGCCATACAGAGTCGCCATACTTTAACATAGAAACGTGATTAAAAGTTTGAAAGGGTCACGAGACTTGGGACTTTATTTGGCCAAATGGAAATGTTTTGATAGCTGGCACGGTTTTCACGAAATCGCAGTTTACGCTTTGTGACATTTTCAGACCGTTTCAGATTTTATAATGGGTGTGTATTGCGTGGGTCGTTAAACGCTAGAGCACGTGACATCAGAGCTAGAGTGGAGCACAGCTTTAAAATCTTTTGAAAATTTTTCGAACAAATTGCTCCTTAGCCCACAACGTCCACTCCTCATACACATTAAAACGGAGGGTTTTTTTTGCCGGTCGCAGTCATGTAGCTATGTAACCAGTCGGACTTACACATTTGGCTATACATGCCTGGAAGTGAGAGCAACTCCAGGCTACGCTCCCATTGGGGCCCATATTAAATTTCACAGAATTTTTTGGATCAGAGAAAAAAGTTATTACTTTTCGAAACTGCCGCCAAGGTCACATTTATGACACTACAGACCCAAATGTCGCACCATTTGTTCATCAGAGACTCCTAACTGGTCTCATGAACAATCTAAGCGATAGGAGTCAAGGTTTCTGTCGTAGAAGCACTTTTATGACATGTACGTCTCTGGTTAACTCCCATTATAAACTGCCCCACTGCAGCAGTGGCCAATCACCACGGCAACTTTTGATTGCTGCTACACAGCTGATTCACATTAGCCAATCAGTGCAGGCTGACTAACACACGCAGAGACACACACACACACACACACACACACACACACACACATGCACACACACTATTTACTGTATCACGCCATTTCAGTGAGCCAGCATACTCTGAACCAGGGCTCTAATGGATCAGGGCCATAATTAATGTTAATAATTATACCTGTTATTAAAAGCCCCCAACTCTCATTGTATGATAACAGGAAACTAGGTATTCACCTACTTTTCAAAATAAAAGCCCTCAACTCTTACTATATGATAACAGGAAACTAAACACTCCTCAAGGCCCCCCTATCACCATGGCAACCAGTGACGGAAGGATCGGGAATGGTGTGCTATGACTTTTCTAAGAGATTGGCGTAGCAGCTCCCGAAAAAATCGCGCGAAATAGGAATGAATGCCAAATTGACGTGAAGAGAGCTCAAAAACATTCCTCTTTAGGGCCATACAGAGTCGCCATACTTTAACGTGGAAAAATGATTCAAAGTTTAAACGGGTCAAGAGACTTGGGACTTTATTGGGCCTATCATCCCCCTTCTTATAACCTCACTATGGTCCTCAGACCCCCCCCAGCACCAGGCACACTGGTAAAAATTTCTTGCGAAACGTTCTAGTTAAAAATTATTCCTCAGTTTTCGTATGTTTTCCTACAAATGTCCAGCAACACGTGATGCACATGTCAATTTCCACTCCAGTCTTTTCAAAATAAAACTACTTAGTTAGGTTTTGGAAAAGATTGACTCGGTTAGGTTTAGGCAACAAAACCACATAGCAAGCTTTAGGAAAAGATTGCGGTTTGGGTTAAAATAACTTCACCCCGACCTCCTCCCTACGTGGCGTTTGTCGCTCTTTGTACTTCCTGCTTCACAATTACGTGGATAACATATGATCTGATTTCGCTGGATATTTACGAATTACAGTGTAATACTTTTTCTTAGGTATAGCTACGAATGGTGGACATCTTCATTGGGAAAAACTGACACAATCTGATGTAGGCTCGTTCACATCGGGTCCAGTGAGGAAGCGGTGTGAGAAAGTGACGTGTTGGAAATTCAAGGTTTTCACCTGACAGTAACCATAATTCTCAAGTGACCATTGACCGTTGGCTGTTTTTCACACTGTCACCGTGGCAGCTCAGAGGAAGTGTGGAATGATTATACTTCACTGCAGGGAGCGTGCTTCAAGCATTGGGGGTTTTATTGGGGAGAAGTCTGGGAGGGCCGGGTGTGAAACGTCTGGGAGGGCCGGGTGTGAAACGTGCTGGGTTGTGTGTGTGTGTGTGTGTGTGTGTGTGTGTGTGTGTGTGTTTTAATGTGAGTGTTACAGCGCCCGTCAGGTCTGTTACTTCAGGTCTGTGGACGCTATGCTTTGCTGGTGCTGTTACTACTGTTGTGTGTGTGTGTGTGTGTGTGTGTGTGTGTTGGTAAATTAACTTCTGTCTCCTTCCATTTAGTCTTGGGGCTAAACGTACATGACAGCACCTCACTGTTGCAGCTGACCTCAACAGCCAACAGCCTCCAGCTTCTGATCCCAGACCAGCAGGACTCCTCTTCTCAGCGCAGCAGGGAGAAGCAGCTACTGAGACTGCAGTCACACACTTTAAAGGTCAGACAGACGAGGTTCTGTTCAGGTATCACTCCAAGTTTAAAATGAGACTTTTCTGTCGCTCATCCCAGATCAACAGAAGCCATCATATACGAAAATATTACAAAGTAGGGCTACACAGCATAGTGTAATAGAAACTTTATTCATAACATTGATATTCGAACTGTTATCATTAATAACTTAAAGAAACATTACCTTCCACCCTCTCTTCCCCCGTCTCTCAAAAACACACATAGAGCGAGTGATGTGGTGCTGCGTCCGTCTTTGTAATTGCCTCAGTCCAAAAGTCAAAATTTATTGAGAAAAAGAGAGATGTCATCATTTTCAAAATTCACAACATTTATTTATCTAACGCAGGGGTCAGCAACCTTTACTATCAAAAGAGCCATTTGAGGCAACAAAAAACAAAAAAAAAATCTGCCTGGAGCCGCAAAACATTTGAGCATTGTGATGAAGGTAACACAGTTTATAGTCTAAGTATATAGTATATAAGTCTAATGCAGTGAGGGCCAAAGAGACAATGTACTACGGAGCATTAGAGACACATTGAGGGGAAAAAAATCGGAGATTTCCAGAATAAATATATATATATATATTACGAGAATAAAGTCATAATATTACGAGAAAAAAGTCGTAATATTACGAGAATAAGGTCACAACTTTACGAGAAAAAACATTGTAATATTACGAGAATAAAGTCATAACTTTACGAGAAAAATAAAATAACACGTTAAAGTACTACTTTATAATATTATGACTTTTTTTCTTGTAAACTTCTGACTTTATTCTCATAATATTACGACTTTTTTTCTCTTAAATCTTTAACTTTTTTCTCGTAATATTATGACTTTATTCTCGAAATCTCAAATTTATTTTTTTTCCTCAATGTGGCCCTAATACTCCGTCGTACTGTCGTACCATAGACCTACAACAATGATAAATAAAAATGAAAATGTAAACAAAAAACAGTTATTCATTTCTATTTTTATAAATCCACAGGGAGCCACTGGAGAGGAGCTAAAGAGACGAATGTGGCTCCGGAGCCGCAGGTTGCTGACCCCTGGTCTAACGAAATATTCTGTCCATATTTGTTGGTGTTAAGCCTTTCAAAAACAACATTTTCACTGCGGTCAAAAACTGTTTACTCTCCCGCACGCACCTGTAATAATGGGGTGGTCTAGCAGCAATCTAACAGTAACCTTAAATAACATGAGGGGGGGGTTGAAAATATTTCCTCATCCAAAGTGGGGGAATGACAGAAAGTTTGAGAACCCCTGGTCTAAAGTAAAACGTCTGAAGTTTCTTTAATTGTCAGTTTCCCCTTTATGTCGTTTAGTCATGGCATTACGGTCAGTTTTTCAAAATCTTAAAGTCCGACTCTGAAGACCACATGATGACTCAAATTGTCCACAGCTGTAGCATCAGAGACTTGTTATAAAGACAAAACGTAGACATAACATAGTGACCCGCAAAGAAAGAAACAGCATGAGGTGTCCTCAGTGACGTCTGGCTTGTTGTAGCTATGCCTGCAGGTATGTGCACTTAAAATAGATAAAGGGACACTTGAGATTGTTTTTGACACAAAGTGGTATTACTCACTGGAACGGACATTCATACATGGACACCCTGTGGATGGAGGTATACAGCTAACAGCTGATCATCCCATTGTACACTACCTGCCCAGCACCAAACAGCAGACAAAGTTAGCAAGTAGAAGCTACAGTATAGAGATATTTCCCTCACTCGGAATGAAAGCTAACGTTAAGGTGAATACAGCTTGTTGCACAAATGGCAAAATAATCAAATCACTTCATGCCAAAGATTTTGAGCTTAGTGTCCAACAGCGCTGACTCCAAAAATAAAGTTGTGTCCAATTGTACACCAGCTTTTCAACCCGTTCTCACTCCCAACTTGCCAAATACCGGCACTTGGTTAGTGCCCCTCGGCATCGGAAACCGATGCACGGAGGTACCCTTTAGTAACAGTATGTGACGAACCGGGCTTTCAACTAACTCCAATGTAAACCCACCAGCGGCGTTATGCGACGGTCGGAGCAGGTGATATATAGTACTGTGTTTGGATGGGTCAAACAAACAAACATAAGACTTTCAACCAGGAGGCCGGTTAAAAGTAACATTGAATTGTTTCGTCACGTCAGTCGCTACTCTCGTGACTGGTCGGTATCGTCAGTCTCATGAGTCGCTAGTCAGTGAAGTTAACGTCAACCGCGACCGTTACCTAACCCTACTTAAGTTGTTGTGTTGCCTACACCTCACTTCCTGTGAAAAACGGAAGTTTATTTTGAAAGGAAACTATGCATGTAACAAGCGTATATTGACACACCGTCCCCGGTCTGTCCAAAAGTAACGTAAAAGGGGTACCCCGTGCGTCGGTCTCCGATGCCGAGAGTGGCACTGACCAAGCGGTGGTATTTGACAAGTTGAGAGTGAGAATGTGTTGGCAAATAGCACAGGAGCACTGAGACGCTATTTTGCTTGCCAGCCCAGTTACGGACCATGCATTTCACCCTTGGCGGATGCTTTAAGATACATGGTTTCTTTTTGTCTTGTTTG
The DNA here is from genome assembly GCA_916700685.1 of Adelosebastes latens. Taxonomy (NCBI): domain Eukaryota; kingdom Metazoa; phylum Chordata; class Actinopteri; order Perciformes; family Sebastidae; genus Adelosebastes; species Adelosebastes latens. Next base: position 11,383 of record CAKAKR010059900.1, read on the forward strand.
TACAGGTTTAGCAAAAAGTCACGCAATACTTTCGTGAATCCGCCCCTCAGTTTGCTGTGTAGTCATTCAGGCACACTGTTAGCTCCACATTTAATACACTCAAAATATCCAGAATGGGAGTTATATACCATTGACTGCGCCACTTCTTATGGTACAAAATGAGACTTAGAAACAATGACGGTGTGAGCAGTTAATAATGCTCTTGAGCAGCTTGAATTCCTCTGTAAACAGTCCCACTGTAGGTCACGAGCAATGGATGGCAGGCCAAGGTCAAGTAAACAAGTTAGCTGGATTCCTTCGGTTCCCCAAACAGTCGGCCGTTGGCCACCTGCTGCTAATCTGCACGGCTACTGGGCCTCTGGAAACATAATAGTTTCTGTCACTGATACTCCGTCTGTATGCAGGAACACATTTAATTCACCGTGGCCTGCTTACAGAAAAAAAGTGTGTTGTGCATCATGCACACACATGATTTATAAAACATGTTTCATGCTGTTTGCTTACTCACTCATCTTTGGCAATAAACTTCTTACACAAAGATACACTTTTACACACCTAAACACACTCACAAAGATCCAGTGCTCCAACCGTGGCTGACGTTCATCAGCTGGACGCTGTGCTGCTGCCTGTGAAAAGGGAGATTCCCAAAGTACAGTGTGAAATTAGAAAGCAAGAAATAAGGTAATGTCAAAGGAATGTTTAACCATAACATCAGGCCTGTGGAGGGAGGTGCTGACTCAGTGTGTATATGTCCCACAGTCCAGTGAAGCATGAAGATAATGGCATAGCTTGACAACGATGGACAAATTAAGGCATAGAAGTTAAAAAGGGAAACGTAGTTAGACTGCATTCATAAATCGTCAAATTTACAATGTTTTGAACTATTTTAATTCTTTCACTTGAACCCCGTCAGACAGATTTATTGAAACATAGTGTTTGGGTCGGAGGTGGTGATGTCACTGCGTGGCACGAGAACAGTCCTTGATAAGCCGAACCGCTCGGCCTGCCAGTTCTCAGAGATGAAAGGAAATCTTGTCCACAGATCAGTGAGTCCTGCCGATCTCTGGTTTGTTGCTGAGGTCAAGGTGGCTGGCCGTCTCCCACAGCTGGCCCACACAGCGCTCTGCACTGGACTAAAGTTCCTGGCAACACACATTAAAGGAAAATTCAGGTATTTTTCAATCTTAAGGGTCTTAAGGCCTGGCCACTCCAGCATTTAAAACGGCTAAAGTTCGTCAGCTCATTTCAATGGAATCACCACAATTTGTGGATTTGCTGGCAAAGGGCAAAGTCAAATATGCACAATTTTTTCACATTGAGTTAAACTTTGGTGAACTTTGACCCATGACTTTGTGCTGTTGAACAATAGTGAACCGTCTTGTTAGTGCTAACCTTTGAGGGAACAGAGAGATGGAGAGTCCAAAATTGTGGAAGCTATTGTACTTTTTTTAGCTGTGCTGCTATCCACTTTTATTCAACCACCTCTGTAGGAGAGTAAACGGCAAACTAAACTCAAAGAGCTTTATTTTCCCCCTTTAATAACTATTTATTGAATTAAATTATAAAAACTAAATGCTATGGGAGACTGTAAACTGTCAGTAGGACTACAGAAAGAAATAAAAACTGTTGTGACTGACTAGCGCTAGCATGGCTGGATTAGCAGTTAGCTCACCAGCTGCAGTAGTTGGCCTACTAGCCCTGCCAGTAGTCACTATGTCACCAAGCCGTACAGATTAATTTAGCTCTGGCATTCAGTTCTGACTAATGCATGCTAACTTTGCACTTGGCTTTCGGACATTCAGCCGCTTTCCCAGTAAAAGTCTCCACCACACATTTAGTTTAGTTTAGCAGGTTGACAGCTGTGTGTCTGGCAGTGGCTTCGTGCTCGCCGCCGCCGCCGCCACACACATACAGTCTGTCAGCGCAGCGAAACTTTAACGAGTGTCCGACAGACCGTGTGTGTGTGGCGGCGGTGAGTGTGGGGTTATTGGTGGCGTTCTAGCTGTGAACGTAGCTGTGTGTGTACAGTTTATTTGTCGATGAATAAATGTTACAACTCGGTGCAAACTTCCTGTATCCTGCAACTCCGGCTCTGCCGCTTAAGGTAGGCTGTTAAAGCCACAGTAGGCAGTATATTTTTGGCATCATTGGGCAAACATTCCGTAATAACCTTTCAGCATATTGTAATTCAAGTGTTCTAAGAGAAAACTAGACTTCTGCTCCTCCTCATGGCTCTGTTTTCAGGCTTTAAAAAATCTAGCCCATGACGGGAGACTTTGACCAATCACATGTCATTTTATTGAGAGAGCGTTCCTATTGGCTGTGCTCCGGTCATGTGACCAGATCTTGGTGTTCCTTCATCAGATTTCACAATGACGGTGTCACAAACGTTCTCATTTTACAGCTAAACAGTACACTACAAGATGATTCTGAAAACATCTGAGGAGAGAAATAGACATTAACGTAACAGAATATTGATTCATGTTTGATCAGCGCTGCCTAGTTTGACCGTTTGGTCGGAGTTCACGAGTGATTGACAGCCGGCTCTCATAGACGGCAGCTGGACAGCAGACCTCAGATCAGCTCTTACTGCTTGTTTTCCCCCGGTCTGTGAAATCTTGCAGATGCCATTAGGAGCACCGGAGGACACTGGAGGACACAGAGGAACATGATTTTTTTGTTTCATGAACTACTGTCACGATATAACGACCGTTTTATAAAAATAACTTTCGTTAATCATATTTGCTCCAATCTCGCCTACTTCAACTTTAAGGTGGACCAGCTTTTCTCCTTAAAGTGGCGAGCCGGTCCTCTGAACCGCTCAGCTTTTTAATGAATTTGTTAATATTTCTTTTAACCGTTTAATGTCGGTTAACGGTTAAACGGTAAATTATTGACATCCCTAGTTGTGACGCAATCGCGGTGACAAGATCTGTCCACAGACAGACATATAAACTCCTGGCAAAGTACTGAAAACGGCCTCTGTGGTAGTTCCTGCTACAGTAGGTGTCTCCAGGACCACATTTAGCCATGATGACTCTCACAGACAGACTCACAAGGTGAAAACAATACCAGCCTCACTTTGGCGGCTGGTAATAATGTATCATTAATTTAGGTTTATTTGGGACTCGCACTGCTACCTCAGATGTAAATTGTTTTGCCGCACGTAGAATAGCTGACACTGTAAGTGCATATTTTGCATGACTTATAGTCAAAATGGCCACAATTATGAGAATAAGACTCAGGTTTAAAAATGCTGGAATTACCTTTAAAGCTGATGTTGAGCTGCTGGACTTGAGATTCAAAGCACTCCATTCAGAAGCTGAAGAGGTCATTGTTTGAAGTGGGCTGTGCATGAGAGACTAGATTCCTGCTCACATTTGATGTATGGAGCATACATCCTTTAAGTGGCTCCCTACTCTACGCTGTGAGCTCTGGAAGTGGGTGCCTAAACCCCCCCCGAGTATAAATAACTGTCTCCAACCAAAGTCTTTTTCACACTATTCTCTGCAGTATAAACAACTTCTTCTTCCAGGGGATATACAGTACCGCGGTAGCAGTTACACCTTTGCTTTCCTAGATAATTAAAAGTGGTTGAGCTGGAAACACTGGCGTGTTGTCCTCAAACACTACCCCCTTCAGAATTCAATGCTGAAAACGGTCTAGGTGTGTTGAGGGCACTATTCATTCAGTGCTATTCGTGTTTTTCCTTTTCCATGAAATATCAGCTCTACGTTTCTCTCCATCCTGTTGGCCGCGGCCTTCTGTATGCTGTCAGAGCAGTGGGCGTCGAGGATGGCGGACGAGAACGTATGAATGCCGGGCTTTGTATGCTGGCATGTGTGGGCTGCGATCACCTCTAGTCTTACCGTTTAGGTGGAGGCGTGAGAGGGGAACAAAAACATAGGGTTCGCCTTACTACTGCTGGATAAAACCTTACTTTTATTAGGGAATTCCTGACATTTCCAGACTGGGTGCTTATGATTTTCAAAACAGGTTCTGTTGAGCTCACATCAAAGCGCAGGGAGGGGCTGGGAAAGTTCTAGGTTAAATCAAAAATAGGTTATTGTAATTGGAGGTACAAGCGGTAGCAGCAGTTTACATTTCATTGGTCAAAGCCTTGGGCCTCTTGCTTCAGGGGGAAATTCAGGAGGTGTAGGAGCAGAGAAAGGTCCTCGAGGGCCAATAATCAACGTTGTTACTAATGGTCAGCGTGCATATTCAGGAGGCAGTATCTGTTTCATTCAACAGCCCTCCCGGGCCAGTTTTAAGCGATGGTGGACTCCCACGTGCCTCGCCAGATCAATACACGTCAGTTGGGGGACAAAGAGCGCCTTTTAGAAAACCAAAAAAACCTAGTAGCGGCAATCCGAACTGAAACAGAAACGCTGCGGTGTTTGCTTTGGATGGGGTTCACTGTTACACCACTGCCTCTGCATCTGAACCTGCTGCTAGAGGCGACGGGAGGGTGTTGGTGGAGGTTTATAGGATGGTCCTACAAACACAAACATGCACACTCTGAAAGGACCAACGCATTTAAGGGTGTTTCTGCAACTACGGGCATTTTTAAAGGTCCCATATCATGCTCATTTTCAGGTTCATACTTGTATTTTGTGTTTCTACTAGAACATGTTTACATGCTGTAATGTTAAAAAAACAACTTTATTTTCCTCATACTGTCTGCCTGAATATACCTGTATTTACCCTCTGTCTGAAACGCTCCGTTTTAGTGCATTTCAATGGAATTGCGTTGCTAGGCAACAGTTTGGGTCCATGTTTACTTCCTGTCAGCTGATGTTATTTACATCCACTGCAACAGGAAATAAACTGGGACACATTTAGAATGTTTATGTTTAAAACCATGTAATGATCTATATATTGTATATTTGTGACATCACAAATGGACAGAAATCCTAACGGCTTGTTTCAAATACACTATTTCTGAATATGGGCTGTGTGTATTTCTCCGTATATTGAGCGTTTTGATAGTTTAACAGTATTTATACAGCACTTAAACCTGCTTTATAATATAAAAGACATGAAAAGCTCACCTTTTACAATATGGGACCTTTAAGTCCCAGCAATGAAAATTTGGATTTTTGTTAAAATTTGCAGTGCTATTATTGATAAATACATACACAGTGTTATTAACCATCTTGACATAAAAAATAATTACTAAATAATGTGATTTAATAAAACTTATGAAGCATTTTTTTGGGTCCAAACACCGCTTTTGTTCATGTCCCACACCTGTGGTCTCAATGTTGAGATACGTAAAATTAGCTAATTCAAACATAATATGACATTATTTCAAATGAAATTGTTTCATATACAGTACATACCATATTAACATTATTCTTTTGTTTACAAATCATTTATATGATCTTTTTTCATCTAAATGCGCCTGTGACACACTTCTGAGTCTTTACCGCGACACTGAACAAATACCATAGCAAAAGGTTTATTCAAAGCCAAACAAATCTAGTTTCTATGGCAATAGAAGTTAGCAAGTTGGTTGCCTTCAAATGCGGTTGTGTTTACCGTGTTTACGAGATGAGTTCTATATGAACGCCCCCCCTCGTGTCGTATTCACGACCTCGTAAGTGGAAAGTTTCTGAAAGCTCAGAGTTCAAGACTTGTGACGTGTTTGTTGACGTCGTCAGAAATGGCGGAGGCCTTGGAAGTTCATTTTTCGGGGCATAATAAGTTAATATATTGTAGTTTTAGTCGTATGTTGTTTTTCTTGTTAATTTTATAATATGTCTGAAGAAATGTTGATATTCCCAACGACCTCGTCTCTTTCCTCTGTCATTATGTCTTTGCATTTACTGCATTATGTTACCCGCTTGCTAGCTTGCTAAATCGTTAGCCTCTGTGGTTTCTAGACGCCGACGGTAACGTTAATATTGCCGTTGCTTTGCAGCGATTTTCATTTGAAGGCACCAAGTGAGTACATGGATGACAGGTTGGGCCGCCCACATAGGTGACCCTCAAGATCAAGACAAAAACTTAAAGATCACATTTCCTCCTGAAGTATTTGTTGTGTGTCTTTACCATACAGCTTAGTGATTTTGTATTTTGAAATACATTTAAAAAAAAAAAACTTATTGTTACCTCCACCAAGGCCAAAGGCCTAGGAAGGAGGTTATGTTTTCACCAGCGTTGGTTTGTTTGTTAGTTTGTTGGTTTGTCCGTTTGCAGGATTACTCCAAAAGTCCGCGATGAAATTGAATGACATTTTTTGGAGGGGTGGGGTGTGGCACAATGAACAATCCATTAGATTTTGGTGGCAATCCGGATCATGATCCGGCTTCAGGAAAAACATTTTAATAACTCCGCTCAGCCTGTGTGTTAACACCACAGGCTTTAAGACATGCGCAGTGTAACTGATGACCCGTTCATGACGCATATGTACATGACGCACATGAAACCTGCCTTGGCGGAGATCTGCGCTCTCCGAGTGCACTTCTAGTTACTGTTGAATTGATGTATATTAGATGCTAAGAGTCAAAGCTAACTTAGCAGACCTCGCTAGCTGCCATTTATCTGCAATATTAGAACAAATTTAATTTCCGCAACATGTCATTACACATTTTAATTGCAATATCTGTTATAAAAAAAAACAACACGTTTTATATTTTTGTGTATGAGGACTATACATCTATGGTTACTGTCTACATTTTTCGGGTTGTAGAGAAAATCATGAAATTCCCTATTTTTAGAAAATGTTTTTATATCAATATCTACAATGATGCATAAAGCTTGATGAAAATGAATTTAAATGTCTTAAAAAAATGTATAGAAATTAAAAAAAGGAAAATGTACAAGATCAATATTATTGTAATGTAAGGACATTTATTGAAAACAGGTTATGAAAACCACAGAAAATATGTTACAGTTTAAAACGACTGTCATTTTGTGTACCTGTTTCTATGTATTACATACTCTGATGGTTAAAATTATAATTCATAGAGGTTGATTTTATTTAATTTTGGAGAGTCAAAAGTGACCGTAGTTACAGAAACACCCTTAAACGTATTTTCTCCCCTTTTCTTTCTTTCTCTCTCTCACACACATGCATGCACACACACTCACACACAAAGGAAGGCTTTCTTCACTTTTGCTTTTTTAACTCTTCCTCATTAAAGCGCCTGCTCCACCCGCAGCCTGGCCTGCTGGTACATGAGGGAATCAGTTGAGCGGTCAGGTTGAGTCCTATATGCAGTCAAGCATGAGTTTGGCCCCAGAAGACCCTAAATTCTCAAGGCTGGACATTCCCATCTAGGGAGTTAGGAAGCAATGCCCGGGGTTTGGGATCACTTCAGTATTACATTTTAAAATTGAATTATGCAGGTTTAATTCACTTTGGTGACATCTTTGTAAGACGATCATCTCCGTGGTGGCTTTTTTATCTTATTTTCTCATTTCAGCTACCGTAGCCATAATAACTATCGATACTTTGCCAGATTCTTCTGGTTAGTCCGTACAAGCCACTGTTGTTGCTGCTGGAAACATAAAACATATGACTTCCTGTGGGGTATTTTTCCTAAGAAAGACCAACCTGACACCAGATTTAGGAACAACAGTGTAAATGTTTTCATGAACTGGATATAGGTAGAATCACAGCTGTGTTACATCAGTCAGCAACAGAGAGCAGCATACAGCAGAGTGGACATTTTCTATGACATTGCCACAGGTTATTGCCTATAATAATGATTATAAATATTACAGAAATGTTATTGTCACTTACAGCGAACAGACCTCAGATTCAATGAGCTCGGCAGCCCAGGGCCACGCAGAGGTCACTGTCTTTTGCTCAGGGAAACTTCGGCAAGATTGTTCATCTGATTGATGAACAACAATACGATACGATAACGATACAATGCGATACGATGCGATGCGATGCGATGCGATGCGATGCGATGCGATGCGATGCGATGCGATGCGATACGGTACGGTACGATACGATACGATGCGTTACGATGCGTTACAATACCATACGTTACGATACCATATGTTTTGATGCGATGTGATACGTTAGGATACGTTAGGATACGTTAGGATACGTTAGGATACGTTACGATGTGTTATGATATGTTACGATACAATACAATACGATACGATATGATTTTCTTACATACAGGTTAAACACATGGGTCACTGTCTTTTGCTCAGGAAAAATTCTGCAGGACAGATGCACATCATCTGACTGATGAACAATACGATACGATACGATACGATACGATACGATACGATACAATACGATACAAAACGTTGCGATAGGATACAATACGATGCGATACCATACCATACGATACCATACGGTACGATACCATACGATACCATTCGATACCATACAATACCATACGATACCATACGATACCATACGATACCATATGATACCATAAGTTACAATACCATAGGTTGCGATACCATAGGTTGCTAAGACAAGATATGATACTTTATGATACGTTACGATACAATGCGTTACCGTGCGTTACGATACGATATGATACGTTACGATATGATACGTTACGATATGATACGTTACGATATGACATGTTACGATATGAAACGTTACGATATGATACGTTACGATAAGTTACAATACCATACGTTACGATACCTTATTTCGTACCGCTACCTTATACGTTTTGATGCGATGTGAGACGTTAGGATATGTTACGATATGTTACGATGTGTTACGATATGTTACGATGTGTTACGATACAATACATTACGATATGATACAACTTTATTGTCAGTTTACACTGAAATTCATTTTGCATCCTTTTTTTTTACATCCAGGTTAAACGCAGGGTCACTGTCTTATGCTCAGGAAAAATTCTGAAGGACAGATGCACATCATCTGATTGATGAACGATACGATGCGATACGATGCGATGCGATGCGATGCGATACCATACCATACCATACCATACCATACCATACCATACCATACAATACCATATGGTACGATACCATATGGTACGATACCATACGATACGATACCATTGCAATACCATACGTATCGATGCGATGCGATAAGATATGATGCAGTACGATGTGTTATGATACGATACGATGCGATGCGATGCGATGCGATGCGATACGATACGATGCGATGCGATGCGATGCGATGCGATGCGATGCGATACGATGCGATGCGATACCATTATATACCATACCATACCATACAACACCATATGGTACGATACCATACGTTACGATACGATACGTATCGATGCGATAAGATAAGATACGATGCAGTACGATGTGTTACGATGCATGACGATACGATATGATATATGATATGACACAATGCGATACCATACGTGACGATACCATACGTTTCGATGCAATGTGATACGTTAGTATATGTTACGATACATCGCGATACGTTATGATATGTTACAATACGATACAATACGATACAATACAACTTTATTGCCAGTTTACACTGAAATTCATTTTGCATCCTAAGGCAGTTCCATTCAAGAAATCTACATACAGGTTAAACATACAGTTATACATACATGACACTTTTCGTAGACATTCAAGCACTAGGCTACATATCACCCTTATCTTTCGTTGGGCAATGCATATTTAAATGCACAACTGGGAGTCAAGGGACAACCTGTCTTATCCCTTTTTTTTTCTTGTTCAACACTCAAACATTTGACCTTCCATCTCCATTTATCAGCACAACACATAAAGCACAAAATAAGCTCTATTGGTAACTGTTTGGTAAGTAGAGCACAGTGCAAATGTCAGAACAGGCTGTTACCTTGCCAGAAATCTGGCTGTTGTTCTGAGTTCAGACCAATGTTGTTCCCAGGAGTACCAGCGTCAGAACGAAAGTTCAAACGCGGGGTTGTTGCACTGGAAATGCACCTAAATGGCCAAAATAAGCTGAGTGCAGATAATAAAGGCTACTTAGTTTCAAACAAGGGTAAGGCTTTAAGGTTCTTTTTCCCATGGGAGTGCAACGCAACGACAAAGCATCCGCCGCAAGAGCGTGCAAACGCCACGGACACATGGTAAACATTATGCAGCAAGTGGAATGCTCATAAATGGAGAAATTGTGCAAATAGGTTGTTTTTATTCATGAATTTTGAACCATGTGTGTCACGGTTGCTGGACTCCTGGTTTAGGTTCAGGGTTAAAACTTTGCAGATGGGTACTGGCCCGATGGACTCTTCCTTTTTTACTCTGTCTGTCTGTTTCTCTTGTGTAAAAACCCTCCCTGTCTGCCCCCCCTCCCCCCCCGATAGTGTGAGAAAACGACTTTTATAGCTCAGTAACAGCACACCGAAATTAAAACAAATCTTGTTAAGGTTATTTTACTGATTATAAAAGCGGTGTTGCTGAAGTTAAGCAGTGGTTTCTCATTTTACTGGACCGTCTCTGCAGGATATACAGAACTCCAGATTGTTTAGTGTTGCATTTTGTGTACATCTGTATGTGAATGAGTGTATATGTGTGTATGTGTGTGGCAAGGGCCCCGGTGCTTAAACCCCTGCGGTTCCTAATTCATTCTACCTCACATCCCCATAAACATCCTGCTGCAACTCCCTCGTGGTTTGTTTATGAGCTCAGCCTCTTCAAACAAAGCCCACACAGGAGGTCGGTTTCATCTCGTACGGCGACGGGATTCACGGCAAAAAAGGCATCGCGTCATTCACACGGTGCGCCATCGCTGGCAGCTATTAAGTAGCTCACAAAGCCATAAAATAAAAGGAATAAAAACACCTCAGCAATTACGTAAAATACAAAATAAAATGAAACGGGAGCGTTTTTCTTCGTAGAATATGCCCGATTATTGCTTTAATAGAGGCATGTGGCACTTAGAGTAAATTGGTGGCTGACACCCTGCATCTATTTTCCATTGGCACTGCATGATTTCCCTAATAATCCCCCTACCTTCTCTTGTGCACGGGCAATTTGTGGAGCAGCATGCTGCACATTGAACATGTCGTTCCGTTTTACAAAGCTTCTGAGACTAAACCATCTTCGTACCATCCTCATCCTCACAAACGCTGTGCTAATGCAGGGTTTCTTAGACAAACATCCGTGATGATAAGGGCCGGGGGGTAATGACTACAATGATAGAGAAATTGTTTCCCCTGCGCCCCGCCCGCCATCACTGGGACACCACTTCCAACAGTGCAGGAGAAAGGGGCCGGGACCCAGGTCGGAGTATTTATTTCTAAATGTGATAGTGACGAGACATTATCTCGAGAAAATAAACAGCAGCATGCCTGTGCTAGTGTCGGAGGGTATCAGATTTTACAAGCTTTTAAAGTGAAAGTACAATTAGAATCTTTACTATGAATTCGTGTTTTGTCGGCTATTAAATAAAAACTATAGGGCTGTCAATCGATTAAAATATTTAATCGTGATTAATCGCATGATTGTCCATAGTTAATCGCAATTAATCGGAAATTAATCACACATATTTTATCAAAATGTATCTTAAAGGGAGATTTGTCAAGTATTTAATGTATATATTTATTATTGGAAATCGATAAACAACACAAATTATTGACAGATATTGTCCAGAAACCCTCACAGGTACTGCATTTATCATAAAACAATATGCTCAAATCATAACATGTCAAACTGCAGCCCAACAGGCAACAACAGCTGTCAGTGTGTCAGTGTGCTGACTTGACTATGACTTGCCCCAAACTATATGTGATTAGCATAAAGTGGGCATGTCTGTAAAGGGGAGACTCGTGGGTACCTATAGAACCCATTTTCATTCACATATCTTGAGGTCAGAGGTCAAGCGACCCCTTTGAAAATGGCCATGAAAGTTTTTCCAGTTTGGAGCGTTATTTAGCCTCCTACCTGACAAGCTAGTATGAAATGTTTTTTACCAATTGATTCCTTGGGTTTTTGTAGTTTCATATGATACCAGGATCTTCACTCTAGCTTTAAAACTGCGCCCGCTACAACCTCCAAAAGATCGAATAGCGGCCAGGCCAGACGGATTTTTAAGAGGTTAATTAAAAAATGCAAGTTGCGTTAAAGAAATTAGTGGCATTATAACAAATTAGCGTAAACGCGTTATTATCGCGTTAACTTTGACAGCCATGGTGACAACGTAAATAACAATCGCCCTTAGCAGACTTTCTTACGTAATGTTACGTAGGATGCATAAAGTCAGTGTTTACTTTTGGTTTCACACGGGACACGAACAGCGGTCTCCTGAGTAAAGGTCCTGTGTTAGCGGGCTGTTCTTGCTTGTTATACTCATTATTATACCACATATCTTTCAATAACTGTTACTAGATATACTACGTCACTTGTTCTGTGCGTCGCTTGTTATACTACGTCACTTGCGCTGACCGAATGCAAAAGCGTTGACGTATCCATGGTTTACAGAAACGTACAATGCCAGCATTTTTTTTCCTGGCAACTGGGCTGGGATTTCCACAGCTCCCGTGCAGGCAGTCTTATTATGAGAGCTATCACTTTCCTCTTTCATGGTAAAGGGAATTGAAAATGAGTAAGTGGAAAAAGGGCTTCAAAAAGTCCTCCACACACTCTATCAGCAGCATCCAGGATGATGAAATAGGCGATGTTATTCCTTAGATTTCCTAGTTTCATATGATGCCAGTATCTTCACTCCATCTTTAAAACTGAGCCCGCTACAAACCTAAAAAGTTGCATTAATGTGTTAAAGAAATTTGTGGCGTTAAAACAAATTTGCGTTAATGCTTTATTAATGCATTAACTTTGACAGCCCTAAAAAATACATAATGTATTTTAAAGCTGCTCTGATCAAAATATTTATAACAACATTTGTAATGTTCAGTATGTAACGGTCAGCAACGCTTGTAACTCGTTATCCTTGTTGAAATCAACCACTGGTGGTCAAGACTGATGTCGTTTGTTTTCTTCCTGAAAAGGTTCACGTGACGGGGCGTGACGAATCGGGGAAGGACACGTCATGACTGATGAGACCCAATCAAGAAGCCAACGTACATTTTGAACAGATAAAAAATATTTAACTAGATTAACTATAGACAATCATGCAATTAATCGCGATTAAATATTTGTATTGATTGACAGCCCTAGTAAATAGTCAACTGTTTGCTAACAGGTTTGTCACATCAACTTTATAAGGTGATAATATGTCCACGTTTTGTTTACAACGTGTTGCAATGCCCCCTAGTGGCCAAACAGGCCAACACATTTTAACATTTTGTGTCGAGGCCTTGCTATGCTTTGAAAAGTCCCAAATATCTGTTGTAAGAATAGTTGTTGTAAATGATGGTAATCTGATTCAGCAGGGAAAGTCATCAGTTTTATTGTTACCAGAAAAGTGTTGAGTGACAAAGTATTTCCAGAAAATGTCTGACCACAGAAGCCGACTTCAGCAGTATTAGAAGAAATGAAACATAGCATTCATCATCCCTAATAGTGTGGTAACACCTTGATCATGGTCCAAGAACACAGCTCAGGTTGTGGATTATTACTGTAGGTTATAAGTCATAGAGGCTGACATTCTCCTCCATGCCTCTGCGTCACAAAGGAGGTGAATCAGTGGAGCCCCAGGGTTGAAGTTTCCAATAATCAACTTGTGTCCTGTGAGGGGGGGGGGGGGGGG
>CAKAKR010059900.1:25020-54876 GCA_916700685.1 Adelosebastes latens
GCAAGATTGAATGTATTTACATTACCTTTTTGGGAGGATGTGAACGCGCCATTCCGAACTATTTCCTGTCAGCTTTTGACTCATGATAGTAACTCTGATGATTAAGTCTGAGTCATAACAGGCTCACCACAGTCACATTTACTTTTACGTTTTGTTTTTCTTTCTCTGACACGAAGCTGGCTTTAAAGTGAAGAACCTTTTTGTTGGAGGACTATAAAAGAGTCTAGATATGTTTCAGAAACACTGGCTCCTGCTGTGTGTGTAAAGTCTGCATGAAGGCTACTTTTGTGTGTAAAGGAGCCTGGGTTTGCTTAGGGACTACTGTATGTTTGCTGCACACACACACTGCAGTGTGACTCATGAATGTCTTGTAAGTTACATGTGGCCCCGGGCATCTAAAGCCTCAGAAGGGACAAAATCAGCCAGTGAGTCCAGAGCAGCTTGACAGAAGTACACTCCAAAGACACCTCCCCCGAGGCTCAAGTCTTTTCTGTGCAGCGGAGCATACCGCACCAGCAGAGGCATTTTAAAGGTTCCTTCAAAGTGCGAAATAACAACTGGGGGTCTCCCATAATAGTTAAAGCAAACAAAACACACTGACCCGCACAAATGTGAAATGCAGGCCAAGCCTCGAAGAATGTCAACACGGCAGCCGCAAAGCATCAGAAACATGCGCCGGTTAAAACGCCTCACACACATACAAAGTGTAGATAAAGGCTGCGGAGGAAGCAGTGGGAGTAGAAAAAGGAATGGGGCACAATGGGAACAATAGAAAGGCACTAAATTCAAGTCTTTCAAAGTATACACACAATTCAGACTCATACACTGACTGTTTAGGGCACGGGTGTCAAACTTTTTGGGGTCAGGGACCCCTTAAAGGGGAGAAAATATATGCTTACTACCATTTGTTCTCTTAGATGCCATTGGAACTATTTGTATTGTAAAAGTTTTCAACTTAAATACTTCAGACCTGTTTCATAGTGAAACATTTCAATTTGAATAATGTGTTTGTACGACGGAGTATTAGGACCACATTGAGGAAAAAACATAGATCTGAGATTTTGAGAATAAAGTCATAATATTACAAGAATAAAGTCATGGGTTTACGAGAAAAAAAATCGTTATATTAGGAGAATGAAGTCAGAAGTTTACGAGAAAAAAGTCGTAATATTAGGAGAATAAAGTAATAGGTTTATGAGAAAAAAAGTCGTTATATTATGAGAATAAAGTCAGAAATTTACGAGAAAAAAAGTCGTAATATTATGAGAATAAAGTAATAGGTTTATGAGAAAAAAAGTTGTATTATGAGAATAAAGTCAGAAATTTATGACAAAAAAGGTCGCAATATTATGAGAATAAAGTCATAGGTTTACGAGAAAAAACGTTGTATTATGAGAATAAAGTCCGAAATTTACAAGGAAAAAAGTTGTGTTATGAGAATAAAGTCCGAAATTTACCGGAAAAAAACTTGTAATATTATGAGAATAAAGTCATACGTTCACGAGAAAAAAAAGTCGTGGTATTATGAAAATTTAGTCATAATATTATAAAGTAGTAATTTTACGTGTTATTTTAGAGGGGAAATAGAGTAGTGTTTGTGAAAATGAGGAACGTGGAGCACCTTGCGAAGTTCTACTTTAGTTTAGGTTCCACAAATAACCAAATACTGGAAAAGATTGTGCAAGAAACTGAGTTTATTCTGAAGAAAGAACCACACGGACCTGATGGAGGAAACTGACTCTTCTGTGGAGGAGGAAATTACTTTTTGTCTCGTAAAGTAATGACTTTATTCTCATTAAATTACGACTTTTCTCTGGTAATATTATGATTTTTTTCCCCTCAATGTGGCCCTTATACTCTGTCGTATGTTTGAACTTTGTTTTGTCCTGATATTCCAGGTACTTTGTAATCAGATGTCTCTTTAGCTCGGCCGGCTTCACTGCTTCGTTCGCCGGCACCTGAAGACACGTGGCGCATTTTGGTCTCCCGTCGCTGTCTGTCGATATAACTGTCATCATATTTTCTCAGTATAGCTAGCTGGTCTTAGCATCACTTGACGATGTGGACTGCCTCAAATATTTCTCCATGCTCGCCAGCTAGCTAGCTGGCTAATAAGCTAAGCTAAGGGAAGGAAGGGTTCGTTGCGTCCTGAGTGAAGTGACTGATTCATGACAGGTTGACGTGATGAGTCACAATCACATCAGAGTTTCTATTGGCCCAAAGCTAACGTGGGCGGGAGTAATGGACACAATATGCTTGTTTTATTGGCGCAAATGGTCCCCATGTGTAGATATGCACTTTTCAGCACGATTTTATAATTTATAGTAAATGATTTTGCGGAACCCCTGGCAGAGTGCCACGCAACCCCGGGGGTCCCAACTTTGAGAATCACTGGTTTAGAGGAATAGTGCCCTAATCAACACTGACTGTATGTCACTACAACAGCAAGCCTTGTTTGTTTTCTTGTGTATGGTCTAATCCTGCCTATTTATAATGGCAGAGAAACAGTGGTCCCCCCCCCCCTTCCACAGGAATGTTAATCTTCCCAAGGGCTTTGGTCAAGAGTCCAGTGGCCCAGCCAATGAACGCCACACAGCTGACAGGGTCGATCCAAGTAACATCCCAATGCAAGTTGGCTCTTTAAGGAAGATGCAATTAATCCAAAGCCACAGGAAAGGAAAGAAATGCTGTCCGGTTGCATTTTTTAACGGCGGCCTCATTGTGGAACCGCACAACCCGACAAAAAGCCAGAGATTCCAGTGAAATGAAGCTAACTGGGAGGAAGCAAAAAAAGCAGAAGAGAATCATCAGCAAGTTTCACCCTGCAGCATCTGCAGGAGAAAGTAAAAGTTAACAGCACATCAAGTGAAAGAAATAGCCTGTCACACCGTCAAACGGTACAGAGCTCCCATTGGACAAAGGCTCTTGGGTATCTTTAACATGAGTGTTATCACCACTCAGGGACTAGAGGAGAGTCAATCTGTGTGGACCCTGAGAGACAGAGAGTGAAAGATTAGGAGCCTACCAACATTTTAGGAGAAGTGGATTTTAAGCTGTTATAATGCAAATGGCATGGCTGCAGAATAAAATATCTCATAACCGGAGGATTGGATAGATTGGCCTGAAATGTGGCACAAACGTGTCACAAGGATGAATCCCAATTACGTTGTAGTTACGTTCGTGCCACCGTGAGGTTGACTTGTGGTTTAGAGTGAAAAGGCTGCACAAATATTGGATGGATTGGCATGAAATGTGGTTCACCCATTCATGTTCCCTTCAGGGAGAATTGCTAAAAACGACATACCTTTTCATCGAGTGCCATCATCAGGTTAACAGCCTCACAGAGCTGCTAGCTTTGCCTCAACGTAGCCTTGTTAGCTGAGCGGGACATGGAATGATGTGGCGCTTAAACAAGTCCAAAAAGTTTTTAATTTATTCAGTTCGATCTTTTTCTTCCTTAATGATGGGTGATTTCCCAACCCAGTCACCAGAAACAAAATGTTCAATTCAGTTTTACAGTCTACCCAGACCAAACACAAACTCATAGACAGCAGCAATCAGCAGTATGTCAGAGACAATCGATTGGTTAGGTTTGAACATCATGGTTTGTATTCAAATAATAACTTAACAACTGTAACAACTAGGGCTGTCAATCGGTTAAAATAGTTAATCGCGATTAATCGTGAATTAATCGCACATTTTTAATCTGTTCAAAATGTACCTTAAAGGGAGATTTGTCAAGTATTTAATCCTCTTATCAACATGGGAGTGGACAAATATGCTGCTTTATGCAAATGTATGTATATATTTATTATTGGAGATCAATTAACAACACAAAACAATGACAGATATTGTCCAGAAACCCTCACAGGTACTGCATTTAGCATAAAACAATATGCTCAAATCATAACATGGCAAACTGCAGCCCAACAGGCAACAACAGCTGTCAGTGTGTCAGTGTGCTGACTTGACTATGACTTGCACCAAACTGCACTCGTGACTCGTGGGTACCCATAGAACCCATTTTCATTCACATATCTGGAGGTCAGAGGTCAAGGGACCGCTTTGAAAATGGCCATGACAGTTTTTCCTTGCTAAAATGTAATGTAATTTTGGAGCATTATTTAACCTCCTTCTTTACAAGCTAGTATGACATGGTTTGTACCAATTAATTCCTTGGGTTTTTGTAGTTTCATATGATACCAATATATTTACTCTAGCTTTAAAACTGAGCCC
The DNA here is from genome assembly GCA_916700685.1 of Adelosebastes latens. Lineage (NCBI taxonomy): Eukaryota > Metazoa > Chordata > Actinopteri > Perciformes > Sebastidae > Adelosebastes > Adelosebastes latens. The sequence goes on from CAKAKR010059900.1 coordinate 29,257, forward strand.
GCTACAACCTCCAAAAGATCGTATAGCGGCCAGGCCAGACGGATTTTTAAGAGGTTAATTAAAAAAACGCAAGTTACGTTAATGTATTAAAGAAATTAGTGGCGTTATAACAAATTTGCGTAAAGGCGTTAACTTTGCCCAGCCCTAGTGTAACTAGCGTGAATAAATACCATTCGCCCTTAAGCAGACTTTCTTACGTAATGTTACGTAGGATGCATAAAGTCAGTGTTTAGTTTTGGTTTCACACGGGACACGAACAGCGGTATCCTGAGTAAAGGTCCTGTGTTAGCGGGCTGTTCTTGCTTGTTGTACTCATTATTATACCACATAACTTTCAATAACTGTTACTAGATATACTACGTCACTTGCGCTGACCGAAGGCAAAAGCGTTGACGTATCCGTGGTTTACAGAAACGTACAATGCCAGCATTTTTTTTTTTTCCTGGCAACTGGGCTGGGATTTCCACAGCTCCCGTGCAGGCAGTCTTATTATGAGAGCTATCACCTTCCTCTTTCATGGTAAAGGGGAATTGAAAATGAGTAAGTGGAAAAAGGGCTTCAAAAAGTCCTCCACACACTCTATCAGCAGCCTCCAGGATGATGAAATATAGGCTACGTTATGCCCTGCACAGCACACAGAAGTTGAATGAACCTCAGTTTGTTTGAAATGTGCAGAAGATAAGCTGGCAACACCTGCCTCAAAATGACAATAATGCTCTTAAATTCCAACTGGTACTAATTCCCACATCTGATTCTGGAACAGTTACAGATTAATCTTGGCAAGCTTCGGCTTCAGAGGAGGAAGTAATTTAGGGGAAGGAATTTGTCTGAAATGTAACAGGGTGTGACTGTGTCTATGTGGATCTGTCCAGATGAATTGCTTTTTTAAAGATTTATAGTTAACAAAAGAGGGAATGTTAGTAATAATTTGTGCTTTCTTACAAGATTAACGCCAACCCTTCTTTCAACTCACCCCCCATTAGAGTTCCTTCTTATATCTGGTTTGTGTCGTGCATCACGTGGGTTTGTGAGGCCTCTCATTTATTCTCAGCCTTATCACTTACTGTATACCACTGCTCGGCCAGTATCTCCCACCAGCCACAGTTCATTTGAAAGGTGCAGTAGCCAAATTGTAGCTACAGTTAATGAGCCATACAGGCCTTTTTTGGAAAAGGTACAGTGGGCCATCCATCACCAAACAGAGGTCACCACTTCCCAATCTGCTTAATATACTCCAGCTTTTTGTTTGGCAAGCGTTTTAATGCATTGTTTTGCACGGACCCAAAAAAAGGTCAGAGGTCGGTGCGCTTGGAGGAGTTCTGGCGGGCTGTGGCTAACTTTATGTGTCCGCCAGATACTTTGATTCTTTTAACTGTCAGCTAGATTTATAATGATGGTGAGTTACCGGCTAAAGCGCATAAAAACAAAGACAAACACAGCAGTCATGGAACAAATGTGACACAATTTGACTTCTAAACACCGGCACTGTATCTCAATTTTGGCGAGGAAAAACTGGCATGGCCATTTTGAAAGTGGTCCCTTGACCTCTGACCTCAAGATATGTGAATGTAAATGGGTTCTATGGGTACCCACGAGTCTCCCCTTTACAGACATGCCCACTTTATGATAATCACATGCAGTTTTTTGAATGCAGTATAAATGTGTTATTTTCGCCTAATCTAAAAATGGTGTGTCTGAATATTTCTGCATACTGGGGTCCTTAAACAGTCTTTGAATTACATAAATTGGGTATACTGTAAAGCTGAGACTCTTGTGGATCCAATGAGCCCAACTGTATTCAAGTGTGATGATGTTAGTCCCCATAGGAGACATTTCATTGTAGTGAGACCATTTTTTGAAACGTGACCTCACTGTATAAAATGACCTTGTGATGACCTCTAGGATAATCACAGCCTCATGAAACTTTACAGCCACAAACTAGTGAGGATGGATGGATCAGACTAGAGACCTAGAGCATTCAGAGGATGGATTGATCAGACTAGAGACCTAGAGCATTCAGAGGATGGATGGATCAGACTAGAGACCTAGAGCATTCAGAAGATGGATGGATCAGAATAGAGACCTAGAGCATTCAGAGGATGGATGGATCAGAATAGAGACCTAGAGCATTCAGAGGATGGATGGATCAGAATAGAGACCTAGAGCATTCAGAGGATGGATGGATGGATCAAACTAGAGACCTAGAGCATTCAGAGGATGGATGGATCAGACTAGAGACCTAGAGCATTCAGAGGATGGATGGCTTTCCTATCTAGATTGACAATAAGGGGGTTTCTGAGAAGTTTACACAACAGTAGTGCTCGCCATCCAGTCGCCGAAAATGCAATTCTGCAGAAATCTCTAAATGTCAAAAGTTTTTGATCCCAAATCACAGCATGGCTTTTTCTATGGTGTTCCTCAAGGTCTTGGTGTCTTAATGTGGTATTTTGGAGGGATTATTGATAATTTTTATCAATTCTCGAGTGGTAACATTTTTTTAAATTTAGCACCAAATCTGTGTAACAAATGGTATCAACCCCAAAAATTGCTGCAACAACTTATGAGACATAATAGAGCATGGGGATGACTGTCATATACTTCTATTATCATGTACTAAGTCGGTATACACTTTTACAATTTATTTTAATTCATTAATTCATTGATTCATTTTTGTTTATTTCTGATTTATGACTAGAACAACTTGACACACAGTGCTTAGCTGCATCTCCAATTAATCTCCAGGTTCCCAGCTTTCAGATGATGTACACCACTTCTATGTGACATCTACTGTTGACCTGCTATCTCCCCCTAAAGACCCCCTGTACACCCCCTAAAAAAAGACAAAAACGGGTCTATTGTGGGCCTCAGAGGGTTAAATATGACAGTACCATAACAATTTGTTGTCCTTAAAATCAAATGATAAAAAATTGAGATCTCAATATAGATCAGAATAATCGTGATTATCATTTTGGCCATAATCGTGCAGCCCTAACACAGTTTCTTTGGTTAACGTCTTGGTTTGGTATAGCTGATGAATACTGGTATTAGATGCATCATGTTTACGTCATGCATGAACAGGTAGCAGCTGTAAGCCGCATGTTTCTGTAACGGTCTCGTCCTCCTCAGTATGCCAGGCTACGCTCTCAGCGGGGAGTCGGGGAGTCTGTGACGGAGCAGCTGGGAGAGCTGATCTCATTAGTGGTCCGACGGGAGGACTGCTGAGCTGGGCATTCCTCCGTGGCAGCAGTGGAGGAGATGCACTGCTTTCATTGAGCCAAAATGTAGAAAGAAACTGGGACACCAAAGTGAACTGGAAAAGAAAATAAGCCCCTTACAAAAGTTCTCCCAAAAACTGGTCATGAGGAAAAAGAAAGTGTCTCTAAGAACATGAATAACCAAATAGACCAGGGGTCAGCAACCTGCGGCACCGGAGCCACATGCAGATTTTTTAAAAAGAGAAATGAATAACTCTTTTTTGTTTACATTTTTCATTTTTATTTATCATTGTTGTCGGTCTATGGTACGACGGTACGAAAGAGTATTAGGGCCACATTGAGGAAAAAAAATAAATCTGTGATTTCTAAAATAAAGTCGTAATATTACTGGAATAAAGTCATAATATTACGAGAATAAAGTCATAAGTTTAAGAAAAAAAAGTCATAGTATTATGAGAATGAAGTCATAATATCATAAGTAGTCATTTTACGTGTTATTTTCTTTTTGTTTCGTAAAGTTATGACTTTATTCTTGTAATATTACGACTTTTTTTCTCGTAAAGTTATGACTTTATTCTCGTAATATTACGACTTTTTTTCTCGTAAAGTTATGACTTTATTCTCGTAATATTACAACTTTTCTCTCGTAAAGTTATGACTTAATTCTCGTAATATTACGACTTTTTTTCTCGTAAAGTTATGACTTTATTCTCGTAATATTACGACTTTTTTTCTCGTAAAGTTATGACTTTATTCTGGAAATCTCAGATGTTTTTTCCCTCAATGTGGCCCTAATACTCCATAGTACATTGTCTCTTTGGCCCTCACTGCATTAGACTTATATACTTTATGCTTAGACTATAAACTGTGTTACCTTCATCACAATGATCAAATGTTTTGCGGCTCCAGACAGATTTCTTTTTTTTTTTCTTTGCCTATCTTTTGATAGTAAAGGTTGCTGACCCCTGAAAGAGACAAACTGGACGACATGGAGTTTAACTTTGTATCTCTGAACTGCTGAGATTGCAGACGTCTATTTTTAACTTTTTTGGCATGTCTGCTAAATTTGGATACAGATACTGACAGGAAAGAGGTAGAAGGGGAAATGAAGTGTACTGTAAATCATGGCACGGAGTCAAACTCTCTCTTGGCTGCGAGAGTACAACAGCATCAATCACACCTTGAGAACAGCCTCCTTATCCAGCGGATAAGGAGTCGCTACTACGTGCTCTGTGTGTGTGTGCGTGTGTGTGTGCGTGTGTGTGTGTGTGTGTGTCTGTCCCATGAGTCGGGCTGTTAGATGTCATCCACGTCTCAGATTGGAATCTGCCGTACTGATCAAAAGGGAAACAGGGCAGACAGGCTGATTGTGATTATGACGGAGGAGGAGAGGGCTCTATTAGCCATCACTATACAAAGACACACACACACACACACACACACAACACACACACACACACTCCTCTATTTGCTGAATGTAATTAAGCTGCTGCTTAAAGGGATTTCAGTTTCCCCTTTGCTGAATTATTAACCAATGCCAAACCAACACCGACATGAAATACAGATTGAAAGTGAACTTTAAAACAGCAATTGACAAAACAATCATATTTTTTTTACTTTTAAAGTGACTATGTAACTTTGAAAAGAAGAAAAAAGTGAAAAGTTATAAGCAATAAAATGCTATTCTCACTTCAGTACACTTGTAGTTTTGCTGCTACTTGGTCTGGTATGACCAGTAGCTTTTTGTTTGCTAATGTTAGCCAACTCTAGATAGATATTGCTCTGGCACGGACATGACTGAGCCAGTTCGCTGACTTTATGGCTCTTTTCTACTTCTCTTAGGGCCAGTCAAGTTGCATAAGGTTGACGTCTTTAAAGCCTCTAAATCGAGAGTGTTGGGGAGCTTTGCGAGTGATTGACAGCTGCTCAGAGACGGCAAGGCTCAAGCTCTGCTCTGATTGGTTGTTTTCCTCCGGTCTGCGGAATCTTGCAGATGCCGTTAGGAGCACCGGAGGACACCGGAGGACACAGAGGCACATGATTTTTTCAGACCACCTGTCTCATGTACTACTGTCACGATATAGTGACTGTTTTATAGAAATAACTTTTTAAAACCATATTTGCTCCATTTTTACCCACTGCTGCTTTAATCTGTAAAATATAACATTTTTGAAGAAAATAGTTAGAAAAAATATCATCATCAATGGACATGAAATGTACCCCCAATTAGAGAATGACATATGTTCAGCTTCCTATTCTTGCTATTTGCAGTACATAATATTGCTGACATGGCTGTTGTTTCTGCATTATAATGTTAAAAGTCCCATATTGTAAAATGTGAGGTTTAAGTGATATATAAATACTGCTAAACTATCAAAACGCTCAATATATGGAGAAATACACACAGCCCGTATTCCGAAATTATGTGTTTGAAACAAGCCGTTAGGATTTCTGTTCATTTGTGATGTCACAAATATACAATATTTAGACCATTACACGGTTTTAAACGTAAAAATCCTAATTGTGTCCCAGTTTATTTTCTGTTGCAGTGTATGTAAATAACATCAGCTGACAGGAAGTAAACATGGACCCAAACTGTTGCCTAGCAACGCAATTCCATTGCAATTCCATTGAAATGCACTAAAACGGAGCGTTTCAGACAAAGCATGAATACAGGCATATTCAAGCAGACAGTACGAGGAAAGCAATATCTTTTCTTTAACATTACAGCATGTAAACATGATCTAGTAGACACACAAAATACAAGTATGAACCTGAAAATGATCACGATATGGGACCTTAAGTAAAAAGTTATGGAAAAGGGAACTCACAAAATAAGGAATATGGAGGATGTTTTTGAGAAGAGATGGAGTCTAACAGAAGGAAAAATATAGCTACATGGGTTAGCACGCATGCACATATACATATGCCTGGAGGTGACCTGACGTTAAGGAGGATGCATGTGTGTGCCCATGTAAATGATATTACTATATATTTGCGCTCCCCCCCTCCCCCGCCTTTTACTTTCTATTAACTTATTTGTTTATTTAATTTATTATTATTACTTTATTTTCTTTGCATTAATATTATTTATTTTTTTATTATTATTCTATTTTCTTTTATTATTATTATCATTTTTTTTTTCTTTCCTTAATTTTCTTTCAATTTTGAAAGCTGAAGTTATTTTCCCTATGCACTTATTGTGTTGGTCTCTAAGCTCGACTATTTAAAAAAATTGGTTTATAAACTATTGTAATTACGAACTGTAAATTGCATATATGAAAACAACCTCGAAAAAAGGGAAAAAATAAAGTATGAAAAAAAAGATATGGGACCTTTAACATAGCCTGATGTTTTATTGTTCATACCACCTTGTAGGCTACAATGTGCTTTGGCATTACTGCGTGTGTGTGTGTGTGAGAGAGAGAGAGAGAGAGAGAGACCCTGAGCGGGCATGACGGCTCTTGGCTCTCTGACAGGAAACTTTCCTCTTGTTGCTCCGCAGCTCCACAGCAGAAGCAGTCAGTCAGTCAGTCTCCCTCCACCACTCCTCCAGCCTCAGTCTGCTGCCGTCTGTGATGCACTTGCCTGGTCTGTTGCGGGCTGAGACATGACTCTCCATCTTCATTCACCGACAGCTCGTCACTGAAGACAACCGACAGTAAACCGAGAGACTTTTCTACGACCAAACTCTGGAACTAAATGACATTTCTTATTTTCTTTTAACCGCGGACACGAGGATGGAGACGGTGTTTTACCTGCTCGCCTGCTTCACATTGACCCGGGTTAGTCTGGGTCTCGGATATGCGGAGAGCAGTATCCAGACTACTGGACAGAGAGCGGCCAGCAGACACAGGTAGGACAGACATGGACCGAGACACACGTGGGGGAATGTTTTGGTTAACCTGGGGCTCGGTCTCTTTTAGTTGCGAGAGCTGCCATTCAAAACCTCCATAGGAAAACTGTGTATTTAAGATTTATGATGAATAACTTACTGCTGCTGTCCTGTGGTTCCCATAGTGAGGTACGGGGACCTTCAGGGGTCCTTTCGGGGCATTCAGTGGGTCCTTCCTAAAAAACATGAGTTAGATTAGGGCTGAAACAATTGATAGATTAATTAATTACTGATTGACAAAGATGACGATTAGCTGCTTTTCTCTGTTTCTATAATAATAAATTGAATATCTTTGTGTATTGGACCATTAGAGTGAACATGGTATGTGTGTATTTCTCCGTATATTGAGCGTTTTGATAGTTTAACAGTATTTATAAAGCACTTAAACCTTCTTTATAATATAAAAGACATGAAAATCTCACTTTTTACAATATGGGACCTTTAACATTATTATGCAAAAACATGAACATATGTCATTCTCTAATTGGGGGTACATTTCATGTCCATTGATGATGGTATTTTTTCTTACTATTTTCTTCAAAAATGTTATATTTTACAGATTAAAGCTGCAGTGGGTAGAAATGGAGCAAATATGATTTTAAAAAGTTATTTCTATAAAACACTATCACTATATCCTGACAGTAGTGAATGAGACAGGTAATCTGAAAAATCTGTTCCTCCGGTGTCCTCCGGTGCTCCTAATGGCATCTGTAAGATTTCACAGACCAGAGGAAAAAAAACAATCAGAGCCAAGCTGGAGCCTTGCCGTCTCTGAGCAGCTGTCAATCACTCGCAAACTCCGATCAAACGGTCAAACTAGGCAGCGCTGATCAAATATGAATCAATATTCTGTTACTGTAATGACTATTTCTCTCCTCAGATGTTTTCAGAATCATCTTGTAGTGTACTGTTTAGCTGTAAAATGAGAAAGTTTGTGACCCTGCAGCCATGTTGAGATCTGCTGAGGAAACACCAAGCACCGCCCACCAGCCGGAGCACACTTTCTCATTTTACAGCCAAACAGTACACTACAAGATGATTCTGAAAACATTTTACCCAAGAAATAGGCATTATGGGATTTTTGCCCAATGATTCCAAAAATATTCTGCCTACTGCAGGTTTGATTGACAAAAATAATCGACGGATCAATTTGTAATTAAAATAATCTTTAATAATGTGTGATTCACTATAAATTACACTACACCACAACAAATCTCACTCAAATAAAGATAATAAATAAAATAATATTCAGATAATTTAAAGGTCCCATATTGTAGAAAGTGAGATTTTCATGTCTTTTATATTATAAAGTAGGTTTAAGTGATATATAAATACTGTGAAAGTATCAAAACACTCAATATACTGAGAAATACACACAGCCCGTATTCAGAAATAGTACGTTTGAAACAAGCTAGGATTTCTGTCCATTTGTGATGTCACAAATATACAATATTTAGACCATTACATGGTTTTAAATGTAAACATTCTAAATGTGTCCCAGTTTATTTCCTGTTGCAGTGTATGTGAATAACATCAGCTGACAGGAAGTAAACATGGAGCCAAACTGTTGCCTAGCAACGCAATTCCGTTGAAATGCGCTAAAACAGAGCGTTTCAGACAGAGGGTGAATACAGGTATATTCAGGCAGACAGTATGAGGAAAATAAAGTTTTTTTTTAACATTACAGCATGTAAACATGTTCTAGTAGTAACACAAAATACAAGTAAGAACCTGAAAATGAGCATGATATGGGACCTTTAAGACAAAAACCCTCCCATACGAAGCAGAATGGGACAAAATCCTCTCAATATTGGGGATCATTTCTTTCATGAATGTCTCTTTCTGAGACCATAATGTGAAAATATCATCTCTTGCAGAATGAGGTGAATTCTTATTTCCAGAGGAAGTTATTTGTGATTAGGGGAGCCCTCCTTGAATGGGAGGTGATGGGTTATGTGGTGATGCAGGGGGCCCAGAGCTGGACAGGGTTTATAGGGATTAGAGATATTTACTGTTTCAGGGCCCCAAGTGAAAAGTTCTCAGGGGGGCCCTGGAGTTTCTTGGGCGCTGGGGGGGGGACGGGAATTCATCATTTTGGCAAACGGCATGTTCCAGTCAAGTAGAGGTGAATGGGCTCTACAGGGAGCAACGATTTGTAGGGATACTGAACTTTGGACGTCATGAATCCAGAAGACTGATAGCGTATAATCTTGGACTTTTTAAATTCCCAAACTGCCATCTTGCCCTCTTTTATTGGACAGTTAGGAAACTGTTTACATCTTAGAGACAGCTGATTAATAGTCACTTGTAAATCAGGGATGGCTGCTGGAGTCCCCCGCTCATAAAGCTGTTAATGCAGTCAGTGGGCCAACACATGTATGTTTTTATTGTGCTGTTGCTGCCCCACAGTGTGGCATTAGCATGTAATTGAGCTTCTGCCCAAGGGCCCCATATGTGGACGACCCCCTCACCTCTGTGGACAGATGTTTGTGTGACTTGTAAATGAATGAATGAGGAAGTTTGGGCTAATTGATTGAATGTAGGTGTGTGTGTGTGCAACACAGTCTCACAGCAGTTCGTGAAATATGATGTATTTCATTTGTGTACATAGACACCAATTTCCCTTTCTTTTTTTGTGACGCTCAGCACGACTTTTAACAAAGTATTTTTCGTGTGTTTTCCTACGAATGTCCAGCAACACGTGATGCACGTGTCAATTCCGCTCCAGTTTTCAAAATAAAACTACTCATTTAGGTTGAGGAATAGATCGACTTGGTTAGGTTTAGGCAACAAACTACTTAGCTAGCTTTAGGAAAAGATCGTGATTTTGGTTAAAATAACATTGGAAGTGGTGTAACTTAAGTATGAAAGTTATGTGACAAAAACTACTTAGTTAGGTTTAGGAAAAGCTTGAGGTTTTGGTTAAAAGAACACAGAAAGTGGTGTATCTTAAGTATGGAAATTACGTGAAAAAAAACGACTTAGTTAGGTTTAGTAAAAGATCACGGTTTGGGTTAAAATAACATTGGAAGTCATGAAACTTAACTACGGAAGTTATGTGACAAAAACTACTTAGTTAGCTTTAGGAAAAGGTCGCGGTTTGGGTTAAAAGAACACTGGAAGTGGCGTTACTTAAGTATAAAAGTAATGTGACAAAAACGACTTAGTTAACTTTAAGAAAAGATTGAGGTTTGGGTTAAAAGAACACTGGAAGTGATGTATCTTAAGTACGGAAGTTACGTGAACAAAACGACTTAGTAAACTTTAGGAAAAGATCGCGGTTTGGGTTAAAATAACACTGGAAGTGATGTATCTTAAGTACGGAAGTTACGTGATAAATACATCAACTTTGACTTGTGGTTTCACACGGGACACGAACACCAGTCCTGTGTTTTTTGACCCATCCTCCCTACGCGACGTTCGCTGCTCTACTTCCCGGTTCACAATTACGTGGATTACATACAAATTATATTGTGTCTATGCACACGAATCAATACATTTAATTTTGTGAGTATTTCACAAACTGCTGTGTGACTGGGCTGTGTGTGTGTGTGTGTACGTGCATGAATAAAAGGGTGAATGAATGACGGAGTCCATCTCTCACATGTGGTATGTGTCTGCCTGGATGCCCGCATGTGTTTGTACTTAGCGTGTGTGTGTATGCAAGGCAGGCCAGGCTTCTGGGAGCTGCTAGAAGCTGCTGCAATATGAGCTTCTATCGGGTTCCTCTCCACACTGCTGCTGCTGCTGCTGCTACTGCTGCTGTGGCTGCTGCTGCTGCTGTGGCTGCTGCTGTGGCTGCCTGAGCGATGAGACATGGATGGTCGGCCTCTTTGGTGTATGATGAAGCTGAATGAGAAAAGGCGGGAAGCGTAGAGTAAGAGTAAGAAACAGGGCAAAAGATGAAGAAAGATAAAATGACGAAGTGGAAACGAGTGGTAAAAAGTCGAGAAACATAAGGGAGGGAAAAAGATAAAGCATCTGATTGGTGAGATAGAAAAACAAGAAGATAAGAAGATGAAAGAAACAGAAGATGTGGAGAGTAGAGAGAGAGAACCCGAGCAGGCGTGATAAGCGCGAATGAAAGAGTGAGAGAAGGCGGGGAGGAGCAACACGGCAGGAGAAAAGACAGACTGACAGTAGAAGAGCAGATAGGGCCCGGGTCCTCTTAATGCTGAAAGCAGCAGGCTATGAAGGAGTCAGCATGGCTGGCCTGTGACGTACACAAGCCACACACACACTAAAGTGACGCGTCGGGGGGGAAGAATGCGCTGGCCCGTGGCAATGCGGTTTGCCCCTCCGACATCCGTTTGAACTCAATTGATCTGTTTTGACAGATGTGTGAAGAGTTCCATAAGTGATAACAGGCTGTTGAATTGAACTGAAGACATCCAGCGGGGGTCTTATAGCGGGGCTCACTGGAGGACCCTGAGCCGTCCGACACATCTCCTGCCAAAATGTCAGAGCTAACACGCTCCAGACAGTGACAGAGGAAGAGGGAAGGAGTGGGGGGGGGTTGTTTAGGGGCTGGATGCAGGTGGACTGCTGATCTGCTGATCTGCTGAGGCTCCTGTACAGTTTGAAGGACGAGACATTACATCACCACTGGAGGGTAGCAAGGAGTAGTACAGAGCATTCTTTATCATCATCTTTCTCGCTCATTAATCATGCTTATTTACCCCCTACGCATTTTTTCTTTACATTAGCATCGAGGCGCTCCATACAGGATATAGATAGACAAACACACACACATTACTGTTGTTTAAAATAGCCTGTTTTTATGGCCTTCTGCTCTGTGGATTGTAACAGGAAAAACAGGAGACCTGATGAGAAAAACTTTATATTCTGGGGCCATTAGCCCAGTAATGGCCAATAATCACCTATCAGGACATTCATACATGTTAGTGTTCTAGATAGAAACCACTGCACTCGAGGAGAATATCAAAATGATCAGTGCAAAAGTTGTGTAGCGGTAGCCGAAAAGAAAAAACTGCAAGAAACTGCATTTCCTTGTGTTGTTGTTTACTAATGTATTTTTCTTATTCATCAATCGTAAACATCAAGCTTCAGTCCAATATTTGAGAATCACGAGCAGAAATCAATCAAAAAAGATGCAGAGACAGCAGTTTCTCCTCCGACAGACACCGCAGTGGATCACTACACACTCAATCTTCTTCTCTACTCTTTTCACTGACTTTTGCTATCGATATTTCTCTCTCTGCATAGAGTATGACAAATTAAACATCAGCAATTCATGTACTGTAATGGTGATAGAGTATCTAAAGAATCCCCCTGAGAATGCAATAGGGTAGGGCAATCTGGGCACACAGAGAGAATAACAATGACTATTAAGCAGGCTAATCGACCCCAGTGGCTCCAGTGCAGCATAAGTTTCTTTGCGTATGAATCTTAAGATGCAATTGTGGAAATATTTCCCACAATCCATTGTACAATTGCAATAGCATACCAGGCAATTAGACCGTAACGGGATTGTCCTCTTCTTGACCGAACCTCGGAAAGGATCCAAATCCACTGGCATCTGTGTGATTTTCTGCTTTCTGCTAATTAGAGCAGTAAACAAATCTCATTAGAAATGGTAATGTGAATGTGGGAAAAGGGATCCTTTCCGCTCACAGCCATTGTAACTTAATTACCATAGTTCCTGGCATGCATTTAATCTGAGAATGCTCCCTTTATTTACATTGTTTGGATAAACTTGCTGAATACTATAGAGATTTGGATCCCCTTCCCAGTATTCACCCCATCCCACCACACAAGGACAACTTCTAAACCTCACTGTTAAAACTATAAAACTTACTGTTTTGTACCTAAAGCCTGGCCCACACTAAAAAAAATTTCAAATCTTAATGGATGTTGAAAATGTGTGAGACTCCACACATAACGACATGTTATGTTAAATTTAACAGTTTAGTTCCTATAGTGTGTGATGAGCAACAATTTGGCCAAAACAGCAGACCACACACTTACAGATTCATTCATTAACAACAAGACTAAGAAAAACGAAAATTTTGCAAAATCTCTGGGGATCAAACGCGACTTAAAGCCCCAGACACACCAGGAATGTCAGGAGCGCGTGGCGGCTGCGTGGCGTGGTGGCTGCGTGATTCACGCATCGGGGCGTTCACACCAGCTGCGTTTCTGCTGCTGCAGCTGCTGCTGTCAGCCCTTTCTTTCTACATAGAGTTTGCCTTTTAATGGTCATTTCATTTCATTATAAATATCATTTATATTTATTTTAGACCGAGAAAGGTAAAGAAACGTGTGGTAATTTGTAAATAATAGTAATAATCCACAATTAAAACTCCGTACTATATTCATTCATGGAGCTCTCCAAGTCACTGCATGTTCAACAACACTGTCCAGCACATATTTCAGAATAAAAGCCTTGTGTTAACAAATGATTGAATTCTGTCCATAGAAAAAACGCTTTAGGGCTTTTATTTTTAAATGAAAGCAGGAAGTGTTGATTTAAAAATAAGTCTTTACTTGTTTTCATCTCCGTAACATATTCTACAGATAGACAAAATACAAGTAAGAACCTGAAAATGAGCACGATATGGGACCTTTAAGACAAAAACCCTCCCATACGAAGCAGAATGGGACAAAATCCTCTCAATATTGGGGATCATTTCTTTCATGAATGTCTCTTTCTGAGACCATGATGTGAAAATATCATCTCTTGCAGAATGGTGTGAATTCTTATTTCCAGAGGAAGTTATTTGTGATTAGGGTAGCCCTCCTTGAATGGGAGGTGATGGGTGTTGTGGTGATGCAGGGGGCCCAGAGCTGGACAGGGTTTATAGGGATTAGAGATATTTACTGTTTCAGGGCCCCAAGTGAAAAGTTCTCAGGGGGGTCCCGGAGTTTCTTGCGGCGCTAGGGGGGGCGGCTGCGAAACTGGAGTAATGTAGCTGATATGATGTTAATATACAGTCAATAGATCAATGTCTGTTGTTGCTGTGAACCACGCGGTACGCGTCAACAATAGTTAAATAAACACTCGTGTTGTTGCCACAAATCAACAAGTTGGTCCTCCATTTCTGAGGTTCATATTAAAGCTGAAGTAGGCGAGATTGGAGCAAATATGATTAAAAAAAGTTATTTTTATAAACGGTCGCTATATCGTGACAGTAGTACATGAAACAGGTAACCTGAAAAAAATCATGTTCCTCTGTGTCCTCTGGTGTCCTCTGGTGTCCTCTGGTGTCCTCCGGTGCTCCTAATGGCATCTGCAAGATTTCACAGACCAGAGGAGAACAAGCAGTAAGAGCTGATCTGAGGTCTGTTGTCCATCTGCTGTCTATGAGAGCCGGCTGTCAATCACTCGCAAACTCCGACCAAACGGTCAAACTAGGCAGCGCTGATCAAATATGAATCAATATTCTGTTACGTTTATGTCTATTTCTCTCCTCAAATGTTTTCAGAATCATCTTGTAGTGCACGGTTTAGCTGTAAAATGAGAAAGTTTGTGACAACGCAGCCATTGTGAAATCTAGTGAAAGAGCGCCAAGTTCCGGTCACATGACCGGAGCACAGCCAATAGGAACGCTCTCTCAATAAAATAACCTGTGATTGGTCAAAGTCTCTCGTCACGGGCTAGATGTTCTAAAGCCTGAAAACAGAGCCATGAGGAGGTGCAGAAGTCTAGTTTTCTCTAAGAACACTTGAATTACAATATGATGAAAGGTTATTATGGAATTTTTGCTCAATGATGCCAAAAATATACTGCCTACTGAAGCTTTAATACAGTACTTCTTTATGCTTCACGTTTAGCATTAGCTCATGCATTAGCCGCGGCTGCCGTGACGGCGGTGGTTGTGCTTCGTTCTTCAGTCAGCTTGGTTCTCTATGGCTATCGTTCTTTCCTACGTGACTGCGTCATCGTCCGTCCTCGGGGTTCCCCACACACAACAGGAAATCCGAATCGGTGCGGGCAGGATGGACTTCCGAGCCGATTTGCGGATGCAAAAAAACACTCTTAACATACCTCAGACGACAGGAATACCTGGAAAGATCATCTTTAGAACCATCAAACAATCAGGGCTCTGCTGACGATTGTAAGGAGGGGGGGAATCGGGCCCAAAATCGGCTTGATTTTCGTGTAATGTGTACCCAGCATTAGAGCAGAAAATAATGTTTTACCTGCATGAAATAGTCTGTGCTATTTTGGGAGAAGGCAATTTCAAGGCTTTGTGGAGACTTATGTCTCAAAGGCCTCCATAAATGGTTAAAATTCAAGTGAGCCACAAAAAACCCTGCAGCCCTCCGAACGCTGACGTATCTGAGCAATAATGCTAAAGCAAATGGCAGTATCATGGACATTCTCTGTATATCTTCGTGACCGCCAGGCTAAACAATCAGAGAGAAGTTTACACAGTCACGCTGTCCCTTGATGCTGGAACGAGTCCAAAGGGGAATAAACGGTGTGTGTGTGTGTGTGCTCGAGTAAAACTTCATTTTAAGATGGCGCAGAGAGACCGGAGGAATGTGTGCGTCTGCCTTTGTGTCGGTCTGTCGGCGTGCGATCGCTCAAGCGTGAGTGAGTGCACTCGAGTGTGTTATGTTGTCGTGTGTGACAGTCTGTGTGCTTTGCGGTGTGTGTACAGGGGTATACCTTTACAAGGACGTCGGAGGGGTGCTTGACCTTTGGGCCACAGTTCAAACACAGAGACACGCCCCCCTTTCCATCCACTCATTCAGGCCGCTGTCGAAGCCTTCCCCTTGAAGCTAAATGAAAGATCCCTCAACAATAGGCGGCGCCGAGTGATTTCTTTGTTTAAGTAGTAGACCTCGGGTCCCCTTTTTTCCTTTCTTTCATTCCCTCTTCCTCCCACATGTCACTTTTGTCAACGATTATCCCAGTTCTACCCACAATTCTCCTCTGCGGGACTCAAGCAGAGATGCTGTTAGTAGAGTAAAATGAACCCGGTATGTATGTGTGGGTTGAGATGTCAGACCGTGGCTTCCTGCTTGGCTGTGAAGTGTCTGTCTGCCCGTTTTATAAGGAGGTGAAATTTATTGGGAAATAAAGTGACGCTCAGACAGGTGCAAGAGTTCCACTCACGCTGAGTTATGGCTCAATAAATGCAAAATAAGACGTGCACAATGGAAGTTTCACTGCTCGGTGCCTGGCGGAGAAGTAATGAAAACGTTGTGTGTGTTTGTAGAAGAAGGACAAAGTGTTTGTGTTAATTTAACATGCATGTAAGTGTGTTTAGGCTTGTTTCCTGTCTGCCTGTCTGGGTATGCTTTTATCAAATGTGTGAAGTCACACGGCTCCTGATATGATAAATCCTACTTTGTGTGCCAACTTTTTGTCACTTATGGCAGTTTCAGCTCACCCTTTTCAGTGTTTCCTTGAGTGAACGTCTCATAGTACGTGTCCATGTTAACATAGTTATTACATTTATTTCCCCTGAAAGCTGCTACAGTCAATATTTTAAAGGTCTCATATACCGATACCGGTATCGGGTCCGATAATGTACTCATACTCATACTCGCAAAACGGCTCCGATACAACGGCACCGATACCACTTTACCACTTTCTTGGTCCGTGTTTCAAGACGGGTCGAGTGGGTTGCCGACATTGCCGCAGACCCCTGGCGCCTTTTTTATGTGGGCCGAGCCCCGATCTGGCGGCACGACGCGGTTGGGGCGCACTGAAAACAGTCCGCCCCGGTGGACAGTCGCACCGAGAGCAGGGGGCCGTCCCCGGCGGGGAGAGAGGGCGCAGCGAGTTCTTTGTCCACGGTGCGGCGAGGTCCGGGCGGGGAGCGCTGTAAAGCTGCGGCCGCGTGCCGACTTCGCCCCGAGCCTTTCCAAGCCGACCTAGAGCCGGTCGCGGCGCACCGCCTTGTATGCGGGACTCCCCAGCATGCCGTGTGTCGCTCACACCCTCCAGCTGGCTGTTAACGAGGGTCTTTTGGCACAGAGAAGTACTCGTATCGGTACTCGGTATCGGCGAGTACCCAAATGTAAGTACTTGTTCTTGTACTTGGTCTGAAAAAAAGTGGTATCGGTGCATCCCTAGTTTTAAGGGTAAACTGAGGATTTTTTTCTTTTCAAATAGCACCTAGTGGGAATATTTTTGCAATTTTATTTGTAACACACTCATTGGCACGAATATGCACACGCACAAGCACACGGCAACGCCATACACATTACTGCTGATGTTTTAATGCTGTTCCACTGATGGCTGCACTTTAGTTAACCAGATGTGGATTTGCCAAACCAACCAGTTAGACCTCATCTTTTGAAGTCTTTCCACTTGTAAAAGCGAGACACGGTGTTAGATAACACTTCAGATAAAACAATATTTGGTTTTACAAGACAGAAGGACGATGAGGACTAACTGGTTGGTTGGTTTGCAACGTCTGGTTTCCCTCAGAAAGAGCAGCACAAAACCGCTTCCATAAGTTTTTTCTAAGGGAAGGACGAGACGTTCCCAGATGGGGCTAAACGTTATCCCAACAACTCAGCCTACATTTGGTATCTTTGGAAACATTGGGATCTCTGCTAGAATTTGAAATAAAGTTCTGTAGCTTTTAACATTTGGTTGCACAGCATGAGTCATTGAGGTTTAAACAACTTGAACGTTTCAAAGAAAGCATTGTGCTCTAGTTTCACATTTCTGTCTTTATCTCCTGCAGTCTGATAAACATTCTACAAATACTATATTGTAGTTATAAACATTGAGTAATATCTGCAGGAACTGGACTGTTTATGTGCAGTGTTTTCCTGTTGTGCTGATATAGTGAAGAAAACGGGGAGATTAGCTGCTAAATAGGCCACTGAAGGGGGATCAAGCACACACACACACACACACACACACACACACACACACAGACACACACAGACACACACTGTCAGTTCTCCATTAAACACCATGTTAAGTTGTATACTGTCATTTTCATGGTTAATTGGCATCAGTTTATAAAAGTACATGAAGTGGAAAAATAAGCAGGTTAGCATCTAGGGGTGGGGGGAAAAAATCGATACAGCATAGTATCGTGATATTTTGCGTAGCAATTGTATCGATACATGGATGTCGAGTATCAATCTTTTATTATATAATCTTTTAACCTCTTAACAATCCGACGGCCTGCCGGCAGGCCCGGACACTATTCTGTTTTTGTAGTGGGCACAGTTACGTTAGTTTGTGGAGAAGAACGCTAAATATCTCTCCAAAGTTACACTAAATTCTATGGAGGAAAAACTATCATGGCCCTTTTCAAAGGGATTGACCTCTGACCTCAAGATATGTGAATGAAAACTTAGAGTAAAAACTGTATCTTATTAGATAAAACAGATGTTGACAAATTGCATAATTTGCAGTTGAAAAAAGGTGATACATCACAATATATCTTATCGCAAAAAGATCATATTGTGACTTAAGTATCGCGATACTATCGTATCGTGGCTTAAGTATCATGATAATATTGTATCTTGATAATATCCTATCGTGATAATATCGTATCGTGATAATATCGTATCGTGATACTATCGTATCGTGGCTTAAGTATCATGATAATATTGTATCTTGATAATATCCTATCGTGATAATATCGTATCGTGATAATATCGTATCGTGATACTATCGTATCGTGGCTTAAGTATCATGATAATATTGTATCTTGATAATATCCTATCGTGATAATATAGTATCGTGATAATATCATATGGTGACTTACGTATCGTGATAATATCGTATCATGATAATATCGTATCGTGATAATATCGTATCGTGGGGCCTCTGGTGATTCCCATCCCTATTAGCCTCATGTTCTTTTTATGTTTGTCTATATGTGTATCTGCATGTCTTATTGCCTGTTTGAGTGTCCTTGTCTGGCCGTGTCAGTCTCTTGTAAGTGCATGTGTAGTGTGTTTGTCTGTTTAATGACGTGTGTGTGCTTGTAATTGCATTTTACACTCATGGAAAAGATGCCAAGCCTAGTTAGTGGACTTTCATCTGAGCGATTTCTCTGCGGCCATTTGGATTAATGGGCCTTTATAGGATTACTGTTTGGAATGCTTAACTTCATGCTGGTTAAAGAGAGAGAGACCGAGAGAGAGAGAAGGAAAGGTCAGTGGTTTGGAGCTGAAATGTTGTTTTGAAGGTGTCACACATGCAACAGAAACCTTGCATACAGGCACACATGAACAAATTCATTGTACTCTTTTTCTTTTTTGTGAAGGGCATACGCCTAAGCACACGCACACCCACACACTCCTTCAGTGCTACGCTAACACTTAGTCATCCTGCTACAAATATAAAGGCTCCTCTTATGTGTTGGAGTGAGAAGCCCATGATGGAAAGATGGAAAATGAGCCATCGGGGGAAGTGGACTACAGGCTGTTGGGTGAAGCTGCAGAGATGGAGGGAGTTGTGTCTGTGTTTTCAACCCAGTCTCACGCATTTTAGCCTTTTTGTGTGTCATTTGTATGCCGTTATTTTACAGCACGCAAACATCTGCAGTTAGGTTAGGCAAGAAAACCACTTAGAGTAAGGGAAAACGTCATGGTTGGGCTTAAAATAAGTAAGTAAACTAAGTAAAACACGTATGGAAACAAGGTATCACAATTACAGAAAACACGTCACAAACGTCAATAAAAAAAACGTGACAATTGTCACTAACATTACTTACAAAACAAAATACCGGTCAGCAACGGTTTCGAACACTGGTCTCCTGGTTAAAAGTAAAAAATAAGTAAGTAAACTAAGAAAAACACGTAACAGAACTACAGAAAAGACGTCACAAACGTCAATAAAAAACATGTGACAATCATCACTAACATTACTTACAAAACAAAACACCGGTCAACAACAGTCTCGAACACGGGTCTCCTGGTTAAAAGTAAAAAATAAGTAAGTAAACTAAGAAAAACACATATGGAAACAACCTAACACAACTACAGAAAACACGTCACAAACGTCAATAAAAAAACATGAAAATTGTCAGTAACGTTACTTACGAAACAAAACACTGGTCAACAACTGTCTAACTGCCTTGCGCATTATCGTGGCATTCATACACCTTTTCATGTGAACGGGCTAGTGTTTTCGTCTGTATGTATATGTGCGTGCACGTGTCCACATCTGTGTCTGCTCAGTAGTGAAAAAGGAGAGATGGTTAGGTTTATTTATATAAAACGCAGTGCCTGTTCTCCATCAGCGGAGACGGGGTGTGAACGCTGCCAACTTTATGCTTTATCTGCTGTGTCTGTGACCCTGGGAGTCAGCAAGTCAGGATAATAGATCGGCAGAACTGGCCCACTGAATCACGGTGACAAAAACAACACCGCGGAGCTACAGGGGGAAGAGACGGAGCTGTTTTGATTTATCGCCGCTGTCTCATTTTACACGTTGTCTATCCCTCCTGTATCGGGGCCCAACTCCTGATGGAGATGTTAGATTTCTCAGAAGCTTTGAGTCCAACATACACAGTTCAGTACAACAAACCGCAGATAGCACAGCAAACCGGCACAAGGCGTAATGCAATAAGAATCACTGCGATGGACCGCAAGACTCTGGAGATGCATGAGCGGCTGTGTTTTGGAAGCGCTGACGTCGGCTGGTTTCAGATGGCAGAGTTGTGCTCTGAGTCACCAGCTCTGATAGAAACATTAAATGCAACACAACAAACCACAGAAGCAAGACGTAAGACATATTCAATGCATAGCTGGAGGAGGCCATGTGGATCGCTGGGAAGAACAGCAAGTCTTTGGAGAGGGAGTTACAGAGCTGTTTGGATGCATCAACACTGGTTGATTTCAACCAAGTGACATTCACTTATGATCCACTTGGTGTTGACCCCAGGTTGAGCTGAATCCCCGCCCCCCCCTGTAATTAGATTTTATTTCAGGTCAGCTCAAAGCAACATGATCTACTGTGAATATACAAAATAAGCAACATTTACCTAGTGAAAGATTTCTGCACAAGCTATTTGTCTGGAATACATACTCCTACTCCATATAGGTTTCTTTTATAAAGCTGGGACAATTATTGCACAGATTACTGGCCTACAATGCTATACAGCTATAGTATACCAATCATCAGGAATTAAGCATGAATTATATTGAGAAATATGCAGGGAACCTTTCAATTCTTGCTAATTTGGAACCTTTTTTAAAAATCATATGATTGTGATAGAGGCAGTAATACATTTCAACTAGTTGCAATTGTCATGGATTTATCAACACAGAGACGCTCAAACTGTTTTGCTTTAATCTTTCGAAAGGATAATAGTGGCACGTGTAGTTAAAGGTCCCATATTATAAAAAGTGAGATTTTCAGGTCTTTTATATTATAAAGCAGGTTTAAGTGCTATATAAATACTGTTAAACTATCAAAACGCTCAATATACGGAGAAATACACACAGCCCATATTCAGAAATGATGCGTTTGAAACAAGCCGTTAGGATTTCTGTCCATTTGTGATGTCACAAATATACAATATTTAAACCATTACACGGTTTTAAACATAAAAACCTAAATGTGTCCCAGTTTATTTCCTGTTGCAGTGTACGTGTGTATGACAGGAAGTAAACATGGACCCAATATGTTGCCGAGCAACGCAATTACGTTGCAATTACGTTGAAATGCACTAAAACGGAGCGTTTCAGATAGAGGGTAAATACAGGTATATTCAGGCAGACAGTATGAGGAAAATTATTATTTTTTTTGAACATTGCAGCAGGTAAACATGTTCTAGTAGAAACACAAAATACAAGTATGAACATGAAAATGAGCATTTGGGACTTTTAAATCCCATTGAGACATTGTATGCAGGCCTATGGTAGTGGGCTGTACAATATATAAGAAGAAAGACGTGTTCAACTGCCTTTCCAAGTTTGTCAAAAGATAAAGCTGAAGCTACAATTCCTCCTTACAGTTTCTGTTTTTGATTTAAATAATATGATATATATAATATTAATGTTAATGTTAAAGGATCAGTTCACCCAAATAATGAAAAATGAAACATATTTTCTTACTAACATCTAGTGGTATGTACTGTAGTATAACCGACCCATACTGATACCAGTATGTTTTAAATCAGATGTTGATATATTGACAAAAATTTTGAAATGTGAGCGAGATATTTACTGTGACATTTTATATTTGAAAAAAAGTACCAAGGCATTCAGATAGATTTGGTTTGTTGTAGGGATGCACCGATACCGATACCAGTATCGGGCATCGGGTACGATACTGTGCTCATGTACTCGTACTCGCAAAACGGCTCCGATACAACGGCACCGATACCAGCAGTGCGACGTCTCATCACCATCTTTCGGGTCCTCACGCTCCACCTCCCCGACGGTGCGGGCGAGACGGGCCGGTGGTGCGCCCGACCCCGCTGGGCCGGGATCCCACCTCTGCCTGCGCGCGCCGGCCCTCACTTTCATTGCGCCACGGGGTTTTGCTTGCACCCTCTGACTCGTGCGTTAGACTCCTTGGTCCGTGTTTCAAGACGGGTTGGGTGGGTTGCCGACAACGCCACAGACTCCTTGCGCCTTTTCCGTGGGCCGCGGCACGAGGCGGTTGGGGCGCACTGAGGACCGTCCGCACCAGGAGCAGGAGGCCCTCCAAGGCGGGGAGAGAGGGCGCAGGGAGCCCCGTCACGGTGCGGCGAGGTCCGGGCGGGGAGCGCTGTAAAGCTGCGGCCGCGAGCCACCTTCGCCCTGAGCCTTTCCAAGCCGACCTAGAGCCGGTCGCGGCGCACCGCCTCGTATGCGGGACTCCCCAGCCTGCCGTGTATCGCTCACACCCTCCAGCTGGCTGTTAACGAGGGTCTCGGTACTCGTATCGGTACTCGGTATCGGCGAGTACACAAATGTAAGTACATGTACTCGGTCTGAAAAAAAGTGGTATATGTGCATCCCTAGTTTTTGGTTGGCGATTGGAGATTCTTTTTTAAAAAATTGTATTTATAATTTTTTAATACAAACAATGACTTTGACCGCAATGATACAACAAAAGCCAACAAGCCTGTCATCATCTTGGAGAATCAGAGCAGCATGTTCCATTGATAGCAAGTTCATAAAGTCATTGCACCGGTTCTCCATGCTGCAATTTCTGGTTGTTCAATGGCCATTTTCACACCTCATATACAACGGGACAAGGTCTGATATCTACATGAAAAAGACGTTACAGGTTTTCAGTAATCTCTGACCAGAACGGCTCAACAAGAGGACAGTACCACAACAAGTGCATCAGCGTACCATCTGCTTCACAACCATGCCAGCATAATGTGTGATAAATTGTCTTCAATGTGCATTGAAGTTTAGTTTGGAGGTTGCTGTCAGAGGAAGCAGAACACAACAAGCTATACATCGCTGAGACTGTACCTCTTGTCTTCTAAATTTCTCATGTTTCCTATGTCCATGTCATGGAATTTAATTGCAGATAAGATCAAAAAATGATCAATATTTCAGCCCAAACTGTGTTTTAAATTTATTGAAAGGGACCATATTTCCATTTCTGATCACTTGCCCCACCTCTGAGATTCTTGTACTTCCACTACGGCTGCCCCTTCTTAGTCGATTAGTCGACTGATGGGTCGTTTTGGTCTTAGTTGGCTGAAGATTGAAGATTCCTTAAGTCAATTAGTTGTTGTTTTTTTATGCTGTTTTCATGCTGAATGATTGACATATTTCTAAGAAACGCATCTTAGAAATAAATCACAAAGCACATCTCTGGTAAACACGAGATTTAAAATGGTGCTATTGTGTGATTCTTTGTGGAGAAACTCAGTTTTACAGTCGACAAAATCATATGAGACAACGAAGAATTTCTTTGGTGGAGGACAGCCATAATTTCCACAACAATGTCGTCATTACTCTGATAATTTGCTAATAATCTGACAGTTTTTATTGATAGTGACATGAACAAGTTTAATTATTTATTGCTGTTTGCACCAAACCAAATTCACCTTCATTGTGTTGGGGTGGCGGCAGAAATCCCTGAGACATAAGCAAATACCTTTAAACCTATATTAACCTTGACAGTGGAGTCAGTTCCTGTAATTAGACCTGTTCACTTTCCCACGTCCAGTAGCTACAGCAACAGGAGGTCAGGAGGTGCAGGGGAGGATGGAAACATGATAAACTCTTTCTGTCAGTCAGACAAGCTGTGGAATGAAGGGGAGGATCAGGGTCTCGGGGGAACAGAGGCGAGGTGTAGTCACACAGAGGGCGAGATAGAGAGAGAAGAAAAAAAACAAGTTGAAAGGGTGAGAAAGGAGAAGGAGATAATGAACAGAGATGGATAAGGAGAGATGTATGGAGGATGGAATCTGCCAAAATCAAAAATAAATAAATAAATGACTCGATAAATAAATCAAAATGAAGATAAAATGTAGCGAATGTAGTGTAGTCATTAAATATAGCAAAAATAATATTAAAAATAAATGTAGCCATTCATTAATTGATTAAATGTGACATAAATTGATATTTGCGTTTTAGTTTGCTTCTTTATTTATTCATCTTTGTATTAATTCCCTTATTTATTTACTCTGTTTAATTTTCCCTTTTATTTATTTTTTGCATTTACTTTTGATTTATTCATTTATTTTTGCATTTATTTTTGATTTATTTATTCATTTTTGCACATAATGTTTATTTATTATATATTTATTTTTTATAGTATTATATTTATATAGTTTTATGAGTGTTTCACTTGCCTATTGAGGCAGAAATGCATAAAGAAATGTAAAAAGAAATGTATAAAGAAAAGAATACAAACATAATAAATAAGTTTGGGGAAATAAATAAGTGGTGAAATGCAAAGCGAAAATTGTGCAGAACTAAATACATTAATACATAAATAAATACATACATTTAAAGATAAATATAAAATAAATACAAAATAAATACAAAGCTAACTAACTAAATAAATAAAAAATAAATGTATTATTGCATTTATTTATTTTATTAACAAAAATAAATACAAAAATAAATAAATACATTTTAAGAATTGATAAAAATAAATATATATATACTGGAAAAACAAAGTTTGGAAACTTGTGTTTGGTGGATTATTTCTCTGTTGTTACAATGCTAATGGTCATTGTATTTTACATCGTTGGAAAGCCTGTTTATTTACCTTCGCAATGATGTCCAACTTGTAAGGATCATGCATTTGTGGGATGAGCAGCACAGCTGATTATGTGGGTAGTGCCCAAGAAAAATTTGCCAAAATGCTCTGCCAATGGTAAACAGTGTATTGTCATAAGGCTACCAGGAAGCCTGCAATGACTGCCCTTCACCGTCAGGCCCGTTTGCGCTGGTGTCGACAACACAGACAACGGAACCTGAACATGTGGGGGAATGTCATGTTCAGTGATGAGTCCAGGTTCTGTCTGCGAAAGTTGGATGGCAGGGTCAAAGTATTGAGACGACGCGGAGAACGCTATGCTGATTGTTGAACCGATGGAGTAACAGCTTTTGGTGGGGGCAGTGTCATGGTGTGGGGGGGCGGCATCTCCCTCA
>CAKAKR010059902.1:0-41049 GCA_916700685.1 Adelosebastes latens
CTCTCTCTCTCTCTCCTTCTCCTCTTCACCTGTCATCATCTCTCTGTCTGTCTTCCTCTCGCTGTTTTCCCCTTTCTCTCTTTCAAGGTGGATTAGGTGTTTTTCTTGCTGTAAAGAGCAGACAGCCAGAGGCGACCCAGCCCTGGATCAAACGCTTCCTGGCAAATGACTCTTAGCATTTGTTTTCACCTGCTCCGAGCACCAGGCGGGTGGGGTTTAACTGCATCAGGACACCTCGGATAACGTCACAGAAAAGCTGGGTATGGCTGGTTTTAAGCAAACTTTAAATTTCGTAATATTTCCTACTTTATTCCCATGAAAAGCTCTCTTCCTCCCTGAGTCCCAGGTGGTGGTAGTATGGTGTTGATGTAAGGAGGTGGTGACAGCGCCGCTTTGATGATGACAGATGAGGGAGGAGGCAGATAATAGCCGCTGTCAGTAACTCTCTTTTTTTCCCCTCCCGCCTTTCCTCTCCGTCTCTCGTTTTATTGCCATCTGACTTGTTCCTCGCACTCCCCATTTGTCTGCTCCATCTCACTCTTCATTTCCCCCCTCTTCATCTTTCTGTACATCTTTATATATCTTTACACCTCCCCACTTCCTCTCTTATCTTTCCTTCTAAATCTACACAGTCTTTCTCCCTCTCCTTGTCTCTGACTCCCAGAGGGAAAAGGCCTGCAGTTTCTCTCCACTCTCAGAGAGCTGATGAAGGGGGGGGTTGATGTGGCCATTAAACAGAGTGAGATAATAATATTACCAGCCATTACTCCAGTGAGCTCACTCCATCCTGCTGCGATTCGGCGCGGTAGCATGACACTGACCTCTTCTTAACTCAGCTCTAAAGGTCAGCGCCGGTGGATCTAATTTGTGACTTGGTCGATTTTTTTTTTTTCTTTCTTTTTTTTTTTTTTTTACAGCACTTTCATTCAGAGGTTCTGTCTCAATTTAGCGGTCAATTTTCATTCTGATGCTCACAAATTTCGGTGACTGAAAGAATGAGATCTGTGTACTCCTCGCTGAGAGGTGACTACATCTCCCAGCATGCCTGGCAGGGCCCGGGGATCCCCAGAAACAAGCAGTGATGAAGTTAACCATGAAAAGAACATCTGCTTGCTTTGCTGCCTTTAAGACTCTAACCTGAACATGTGACTACAAAATGGATGGATGAGCGGATGAACGGACAGATGGATGGTGATTAGGTGGATGCTGAACATCAACTGATAGTGATTTGTGTGTGCAATATCTTAAAGGGATAGTTTGGATGTTCTGAAGTGGCGTTGTATGAGGAACTTATCCATAGTCAGTGTATTACCTACAGTAGATGACGGTCGGCACACGTTTTTCGCAATTTGAGGGTTACCTTCTATACACGACCGCGTTAGCCTCTGGTTAGCAGTAGTCAAAATCTTCATGTAATATAAATGCTACAACTCCTCAAGACCCAAGCCAAGTTATTGTGTCTTGCTTGCCACCTGCTGATTACAGTGAAGGAGGTTAGCCCCGAAGTTAGCGACACGAACAGCTCAGGCTCACTAAAGGTGGAGCACTGTTGTCAGAGAAGCCAGTATTTCAATTCAGCGTGTTTCCTTAATCTCCGATGACATGTCATGGTCATTTTATGATTTATTATAGTAAATATATTACATATTTGGTCCTTTAAAGGGACTATTTTTAACTTTCAGAATTGCTTGTTAACAGCGACACCTGTGGCCGTGAAGTCAACGAAAGTCAGCATCGGGCTCGCGCTTGCTCGCTCTAAATATACCTGAACGAGCAGCACTCAAAACAGTGAGGCGACACACGTCAGCTAAAACCACAATATCACTCTATATTTCAGCTGCTTGGCAGTAATGTTAGCTGACCAGACGAAGGTCTCTCCATGAATCACTGCTGATACTGTGTTTGTTTTTCCTGCCTCATATAGGCTGATGCAGCGGGGCTCCGCAGCGAGAAACTCGTCTCCCTCCGCCCGCAGCCGGAGCGAACAGGGAGACACCGGCACCCGGTCAGTAACGAGAAGACAACGTTTCTCTCATCAGAGCCCCGTCACTTCACAAGACACAGGAAACCTCTGTTGGTCTGGAGGAGCTGCAGCAGTTATTTCTGCACAAACGTCCACTGTACATTCACTAGATATTCTCAGAGCTAAACTAAATCTTCTGCAGTGTGGAGTGAGCGCGCGTTCACGTCTAGAGGTGGAGCGAGTACGCGCGCACTGTCTGAGTGAAGGCGAGCAGGCAGCGGAGGAGCGACAGCGGCCACACGCGAGCGCGCATGTGTCCCGACCCGGTACATTTATACGCTTAAAAAGTTACAAACAGTCCCTTTAAGGGTACGCTACATTTAGAATATTTTCACTGGTTCACCTTGCTGTGAGATAGCCGTTTCCCGAAAGAGGAACTGAAGCCGTTATATCCATCTTGGCTTTCTTGAAAGACACCAGGCTCTATTGAAAAAAACTGTAGTTTCACCTCGCAGAACAACATAGGAGTTGCTGGTCTACCGCTGCCTCGATCAGTTAGTTTCTTTGTGTTATTGTGCAACTTTGGTGAACTAACCCTTTAAAACACCAAAGTCACACAATAGGACAAACAAACTAACCGATCGAGGCAGCGGTAGACCGGCAACTCCTGTGTTCTGAGAGGTAAAATTACTGTTTTGTTTTTTAAATGCAGTCTGGTGGCTTTGGCGAGAGCATAGAAAACGGCTTCAGTTCCCCCTCGGAAACATAGACTGTATAGCTGTGTCGCGGCAAGGTAACTGATATTGATTTTTTTAGGTGTCTAAAATATGTTTTGCTGCTGCCCCTGTTCACAGCAGTACATTACTTTGCTCCCGTACTATAACTTCTGTCTGTTTCTCCAAACTGGAGGTGTTCTGACCGCCATCTACTGAAGGTAATAGACTGACTATGGATAAGTACCTCATACAACCCCACTTCAAAACACCCGAACTATCCCTTTAAATTGGTCAGTTATATAATTTCTATTACTGAGGGACTTTTCATGTCGGTAAAAGCATTGCTCTTTGCCAATCTTAGGTTTACTATAGAGCAAAACCAATTATTACTATATAACTACATCTACTTTATTGAAGTAGTATCCCAATTTTATAGCTAATACTCCTTTTGAAGAGCTCTTTTTCAGCCTTCAGCTGCAATTACTGTATAGTGCAGCTCAAGGCAAACGTGAAATTGTTTATTTTTCAAAGTACGCCCACACAACTATACTGCTCCACGGAAAAAAATTGACCTGCGATGGTATTTTCTGTCTTATACAATTTCAGTAGCAGTCAAAGCTGAAAGGTTATTGTCTTGTGGCCTATAATTTTTTTTGGGGTTCTCTGTGCCAAAATGTCTGCTGATATAATCATAATATTTAGTGCAGCACTTTCTCCTCTTAATCATGCTTTGTGATTAAAACGGTTGCGATAATGTGCTCCTCCAGGAAAAACCTGCTCTCCGTCTGTGGTACCACTGAGAAGTAAATACTGTTCATTATCCAAATTATCATTAAAAAGTAGAATCCATTTCTTTATGCTCGTGAGCCTGTGCGGCTGCTGGTTAGCACCTTCATTTTATTTCGCGGGGGAAAGAGGGAGTTTCTAACCTCCCTCTCATATTTTTCTTTTACTGCTTGTAGAGATGTAAAAAATGAAGTGCCGCCGCAGTAACGCTGTTACCCGACCCTTCAATATCAAATTTATTTTTCAAAAGATCTCCGAATCTCTGAAGAGTTTCTCTGATTAATTCTTTTTTTGGTGTTTGCCGCCATACAGCGCTGATTGAAGACAACTCGGAGGACATTTGAGAGCACGGATCATCCCCTCTGCTTCTTTCATCCCCTTCAGCTTCACTCAAATGCTCGAGCAGTAAGAGAGAGGGTCCTGCTGGGAATTTCACAAGCCCACTTAGTAATCTTGATAAAGTGGCAGGTTGGCAGGTTGGCAGGATAGCGGGGTGGGATTGTTGATGCTTAGAAGGAGTACAAACTAAAGTTGTGGTTAGATAATCCCGTTCCGGAGCTGATAATATGCAGCGTACAAACAACTGCAGTCATTTAGTTGCGTAATATGCAATACTATAGAGTCTACTTGAGTATTATTATGTAGTGTGGGCGCTGCCACAACAACAAAAGCAATGAGATGTAAATGTGAGTGTACAAAGCTGAGCATACACATACACAATGCATGCAGAGCGAAGGCTCATGGGAAATCAATCACGGCATCTCACTATCATCACAGCGCTACTACGCCGTCATGGTAACAGTGACACCAAATTGCGGAGACACATTGACAAGAATCACTGGAGCGAAGATGCCACTATCACCATTCAACTACTTCCCATGATGACAACAATGCCACGTTACTATGGTAACAGGATGCCATGCTTCTATGACAGTTTCTAGGGCTCATTCGTTTTGGTTTCCTTCCTTCCTTCCTTAGTGAGATTGCTGTTTTGTTTTTTTTAAATAAAAGTGACTCTTGCACTTTTTCAAAGATAAGACTGACATGTTAAATTGTTATCACATTCATATCATGTCAGAAAGGGGCTTTAGTGACATTATTAAAGGACGCTATCCCTGCCATGAAGTTCGCCTGTATTCATTTCCTATGGGATGCAAACAAATCGCTTCACAAGGCATTGTGTGAGGTGACGTGACACTGAACCAGCAACGTGAAAAAAAGGGAGGGTTCAGTATGTATAGTAAAATGTATGCAGCAAAAGTAGGTGAAATTCACTGAGAAGGGTCTAGCTACAGAGCTCCAGGCTCGGGCATACCTCCTCCATCTGATCATTTCCGGTCACAAGCTTGGCGGAGGAAGTGACGTCTGAAATTGCCAGAGACGATCATCAGGAGAGCCGAAGTCCCGCCCCTTCCGGCGGACCACCATCGGGCCTTAATTCGGAAAAATGTGCGCGGTAGTTGACGGCGAGAGACGAATATTTTTTTGATCCCGTTTGAATTGCACCATGAATCACACATAGGGCCTATGTTTGTCAATTTAAAAGATAATTTTGCAAGTCAAGAAAGTCTCAGTTTGTCATAGCATCATTTAGTTTTGTGTGAAAACTAATTTTTGTTAGCAAACTAAGGTTAATGTTAGCTGAAATGATTACAATAATTGCATTTTTTTTTTCCTGTTGTTAGCATAGCTAACTAACGTTAGGTAACGTTAAGGTTAAGGTTGTATCATTGTATCATGTGTTAACTATATATTCAATGTGCTTCTTTATTTAATAACAATAAAGGTCTTCGAACATCAAATCTGTATTTTTCGTACACGTTTTTTTTAGTCTGTCATCCGATAAAAAACATTACGCCCAGAAACCTTGCACACTGAGTCTGATGCGTTTTATTATTCTATTTGTTGCAAAAATGATGATGATTGATTATCATGAATGTTTATCATGCCATTTTGGATGATGACGTTTGCACGGACGGTGGCTCTGAGTGGTCAAACAACCCTCTTTTGCCTTTGGACGGATAAAAAAAAAAGAAAATCAAACCTGAGGTTGTATTTATTTTTAAACGTACGACTATATCGGTGACTTTCCACCTTATCACACGTGATAACACAAGTGATTTTCTCCCATGGGTTCCTGGCGATGGAGATGGGTCCCAGTGCCGGAGGTGCCCGAGCTTGGAGCTCTGCAGCGGGACGCTATTGAATTTGCCTGGTGACTCCACAGACACTCAAGAAAGTGTTGCAGGGGTGCGACAGGAAGTTTAATCTTTACCTGTCGTGGATAAACGTCCGTGGTGGAAGTTCATTATGACATGAAGCTTAATTGCTTCAACCTAATCTTACTCTATGAATAAATGAGAAAGTTGCAAAAAATACCAAAAACAATGAGCCACAACAGTGTCACAGGCAAACCATAGTAACAGCAATAAAAACAGCGACGGCAGGGAGAAATGAAACGACGCGTGTGTGTGTCTAACCTGCTGGGAGAAGCGCTGCTGGGTCTGGATCTGGTAGTGTTCCTCCGTCGTCACCCGGGCGACGCTGGCCGTGGTCACGGTCGTCCGCGGCAGCGTCTCCACCTCCTGGATGGCTTCCATGGAAACAATTTGGGGAAGCACCTGGAAGAGTGATGTCACGTACATGATGACACTCTTCTTGTCAGGGTGAGGCACCGCCACATCTGAAGAGCAGGAAGCGAGAGAAATAAAAGTTAATTTCAAAATCCAAGGATAAACCCGTTTGAGAAGAACTTTTTTTGTATTTAGGGGAGCCAAAAACATAGTTTGAGTCACAAAATATCAATTCAAAATAGCATTTTGAAAATGGAGGGAGAAGTCCTCAGCTGGAAGCCATCCTCGAAATGAAATGAGAAAATTTCACAATAAAAGCATGGCCCAGGATTTTCAAAATAAATCCACTCTGAGGTCTCTTTTGGGAGAGAAAAACGGAAAAAATGGAGAGAAAAAGATCCCATTTTAAAATGTAGATGCCTTTGTATTAGTAAGACCCACAGACAAACACAGATTCCTTACTTTATAGATAAACAAAGACAAAGAAAGTCTTGAAGGAATGAAAACAATCAAGTTGAAATGATTGGTCAATTAGGTGATTGACTGAAACAAAACAAGATTTCGGAAAATTTCGATGGACAAAAGTGGATTAATCAAGAAAATAATTGTGAAAAGACTCGTTAGTTGCAGCCCTAGAAAACAAATCTCACTTCAGTAAGTTATTTCAATGAGATGGAGCTTGAAAATGAATGTAAGTATGCAACCAAGAGGCTGCAGGGTGATGCAGTCGATCTTTCAACTGCAAAAACAGTCTTTTTTCTTTGTGCGCAAGAATAACTGTAGGCCACTGTTAACTCCTTATATTTCCCATAGCATCAGTGTGTGTCTGCTCTGAATCATACAGCTAAATTAAGTCAAAAGTCAAAGTTTTCCAAAAGGTGGAGGAGAGATATAACAGAGCGGTGATTTCAGGACGGGTGGCGAAAGAGCCTGTGGTCCGGTCAGTCAGCCCCGGGGCAAAACTAATAGAGACGGATCACAGCGGTGGGTGAGACACAGCAGATAAATGAACGCCAGAAGAGATAGAGAGATGATGGAAGAAAGAGGGGTGTGCTGAGGGAGAGGAGGCTGACAGCAGAAGGCGGAGGAAAGAGAGACAGACAGAGAAAGAAATGGAGAGCTAATGAGCTGATGGTGGCGGGTGTGTTAACAGAGGGATGTGTGGAGTGCGGTTAGCTCACGACTGCGAGGATAATGAACAGGAGAAGGGAGGAAGATGACGACGGAGAGGACGAGGCAGAGAGGAAAAAAATAGCCCGATGCAAAGTAACAGAAATGAGTGTGTGCCGGGAAAGATATGTGTGTCGGCGGATAGACAGATAAAGCTAGAGTCATATTTTTGGCCGTGGAATACTGATTTATCAGCATCACAGAGGAAATCGGAGGATGCTGTTGTTTGTCTGAGGAAGACAAACCGCTCCGTAAATAACGCCACCATCTGCAAGTGTGTGTCCAAGTGTGTGTGCACACATTCTTCACTTGTCTAGTCCAGTCTGTTTTTCTATCCCATCATCTCGATTTTAATCATTTCGCCACAGCTACTACGTGTGTGCATATCTATGAGGCTCTGCAGGTGTCTGTGTGTACCGGAGTGTGTGTTTGCATGTGTGGATATTTGGGTCTGGCTGTGTGAATTCTTCCTAGTCTGAGTTGAAAGAAAAATACCCGTTACATTAGAATGAACGGCGATGAAAATGACTGCACGTTTTGTGTAGCGCACCGTTATTATTAAACCTCCGTGACAACATGAACACACACACGCTGTCAGTGCCCGATCCGTCCCGCACGTACACACACAGCACAAACCGCCGGCCTGTGACCTCACGACAGCTGCAGCAGAAATGGAAAATTACTCCCAGGTCAACGAGGTAAACTTCGTACTAACTAACTGTTTGATGTTAACGGTTAACGTTACAGGTAACGCTCGCTAACGAGTCAGCAGGCGACGTTTGCATTTACAGTGAGTGAGCTGATGATAAAGTTACGTTAACGGGGAGTCAAAACTCCGCAATGTTAACCTACTTACTCCTCTTCATCTCCTTTAAGGGTAATAAGGCTGGTTTAGGTTTAGGTTAGGGTTAGGGTTAGGCCTTTAGTTGTGATGGTGGCTAGGGAATGTGTTATGTCAATGAGTGTCCTCACAGAGATATAAGTACAGGAATGTGTGTCTATGTGTGTGCGTGTGTGTGTGTGTGTGTGTGTGTGTGTGTGTGTGTGTGTGTGTGCGTGCGTGTGTGTGTGTCTGCCCTGCAGTGATTACATCTGTCTCTGTAAACACTCACAGTGGAAATGTCATTAGTTTGAAATTAAAATAGCTTCTCAAATGATTCCCTGGAAAATATTTGGTTTCCAGAATGATATTGAACTTATGACTGAGAAATTATATTCTTGTACAAAACAACAAACGACTGTATATATATATATATATATATTAGGGGTGGAACCGAATTCCCGGTTCGGTTCATATCACGGTTTTCGGATCGGTTCGGTTCATTTATGTTACAGCGAGGAGGTCATGTTCTGATTTCAACATGCTTTTCATTTATTTTGCAAAAATAAGTTAACAAATGTTTGCCTTAACAAAAGTATGGCTTACATAAAGAACATAAACACTTCTTCATTGTCAAATCTTAATTTAAAGAATAAGTCTTATATGTAATTTTTTTTCAATGTTCAAAATAAAAAGCTAAATCATCAAAAAATGATCCAACGTTGACATATGTTACTTTCGTTACATAACGTGCTTAACTAACGCCACCTTCATATGTTATGTAACAAACTTATTTTATACTTATTTACTTCTTTTAACCCAAACCACAACCAACTCCTAAACCTAACAAAGTAGTTTTGTTGCCTAAACAACACGTTCTGCACTGCAGGGGCTTTTCGTAAGATATCATACAATCTGTTGTATGAGGATACGTTGGTGTGCACCGGTGCGCATCATTCATGGCTTATCGCTCTTTGTCCTGTGTGTCTTCTGCACAGGACTTGTTAAAAAGCTAATCCTGAAAATACAAAGGGAAATACTTTTGTGCAAGATGTGTGTGTGTATGTGTTTGGATGTAAATAGGACTGACCGGTGAGGTTATTGGTTCCTTCCAAATGGCGTCAAGCTGTCTATATAATGAGCCTGCTGATGCTGGTGTGGCAGAATAGCAGTACAGGCAGCCTCATTTCTCAGATCAGCCACACACTAATGGCTTTTCCTTACTGTGACCTTACAAACTGTAATGTGGTTTTGTCAGGTTTTATATCTTACAGCTCCCCACCCCACGGCCGTACACCTACCCTAGTCAAAAGAACCTTGTCAACACAAAGAATATTCATCACTACAGTGTGGTTTGAATACATTGCTTTCAGCTTTGGTGATAATCCCTCTTCATTCATTCCTTCCAACAAGGGAGTGAAAGAAGAAAGAGACATATAGAAAAGAAAAGGGAACATAGCTGAAGTTTATGATTACCCCCAAACTATCCATCGCGGTTTGAAGCCGAGCATTAAAACTGTTGTCGACATCACAGACAATGTGCTGTTTCAAAAGAACAAACATCAAACAAGCGTCCAACTTCCTAAATCCTGACAGCTCTTCTTCACTGAGATATGAGCCGCACAAACCTCCGACAAACACAACTTGAAATCCTTTCGTAGCACGAGAGAATGTTTGAAAAAGCCCAAGTAGGGAGGGGGGTTAATGGTGTTTTGAGCATTGATGCACAGCATAATAATGATACACTTTCACCCCACTTGCTCAAAACTTGTGATTGTTTATAGTGAGATCAATGGAAATTCATCTGCCGTGATGTGTCATTTCAAGGCTTAAGCAAGCTGCGAGGGATTACAACGTTCCCTATCGCGCTGGCTTGAAGCCTGAACACAGCACTCACAACGGTGGTGGGGGGGATTAAAGAGGAATACCTCTCAATTTTTTGGATTTCACATACAATCAAGACCGTTACAAAAAGCCCATTCATACATGTACGTGTTGAGATTTTGAGAAAATGGATAAAATATTGCAACCATGGAGAGGTAACCATTTGACTCTAAATAGAAAAAGTTAATTCCCTGGTAATATCACATGAATTTTCATTTAATTATGATAGCAAATACACACATAGAAAAAGGAAATCCTATAGCAATGTGTGTTGTATTTAATTTTATTTTCTTTGATTTGATTTATTTGGGCATAATAAATCTTCCATAACATCACAGCTCCTATATCTTATATTGCTAACGCTGCTTACTCTATATTGTTATTGTTACTTATTGTTTATTGCGTGGGTACATGCCTATGTAAATAAAACAGCACATGGTTTCAGCAACAGTTTTGCCTTTAAACTAAAACCCTGATTATACTCCCAAACGGACGTGTGCATGGACAGCTGCGGACACCACGGACACGTAGTAGTTCTGTTAAGGCTGTCCGTTTGGAGGACGCTTTCCACCGATTAGCTACCACTTGTAGCGTAGTGGTCGCGCCGCGGTACGCAGTTGTCCCCACAGAGCTTACGCGTACACCCTCTGATGACGGAATTTACATCGCATGGACCCTCGCGGACCTTGGAAAGTATAATTTCGGGTTAAGAAGCTACGATCAAGGTCAAATTAGCATTAATTTCTAACGCTAGCATTACTCGCCCTACAGACGATACTCTTTCTCTGATTGGCTAGCACTTGCTGCCTTCGTTGGTTGGGTTGGTTAGGTTTAGGCATGGTGAGTAAGATTGGTTTGGGTTAGGGTAAGAATATGAGGGTAAGAGGCAGAGTCGTATCATCGGCATATCTAATGACTTCGCTGCTCATTTTGAGGACTGCTAATGCAATGTAATTGTCACAGAGCGCTGTAAATTGTAGCCCAAAAATTTGTCGTTTTGTTTTTTCAAAATTTAAGCAACATTTTGACAGAATTCTATCTTTAAACCAAATGCTAAATATAACGGGTGTTGAACACATATTGTGGTACAATATGGCTAAAAGAATGTAATCCCAATGATGGTCAGTATGAACATCCTCCTTAGAAAAATATTTTTCTTTAATATTATTTTTTCTTCTATATAACTGAAAGATTACATTTTAAGCATTTTAATTATTTAGGTTTAGCTTTAGATTAGAATAGTGAGAGAAGAAACATTTTAAAAGAATAAATGTAATAAAGATTAAAGATATTGTCCTCTGATGAGGGTGGAGATATTTTTTTAAATCATGCTATTAGTAAAATTTAGAGATACAAACTTGCAGGACTGAGGCCCTTTCACTTACCTTGATTGATCACTTTACCTCCAACCAAATTGACCTCTCTAGTTATTTTCTAAGAGCCAATATCGCTGGAGGTTTTCTGAGTGTAGTAAATCTACGTCTATGTTTGCAAAAAACACCACCAACATTTTTCACTGCCCACCAAATGACCCAGGTCAGCTTTACTCACTTTACCCCATGCCTGACAGTTTTGATTAAGAGTCTGTATACTGATCTTAGGTCAGCAGCAACCCTGGCAGTGATGGATGCCACGAAGGTCAACAAATGCTGTGTGAATATACTCGGTAGGAGGCATCTCTGCTGTTATTTTAAGACAAAATCAAAAGGACTTGTGGAGCAGGTGAGAACATTTTTTGCCAACCTATCGGCCCGTTTGTGCATCGCTGATCAAGTCCTTCCGCCAAGGTGACCGCAGTTATCACCACGGCAACACCCAATCACAGCCTCACACATCATGTTCAAGTGGGCCAATTACGGTGCATGATTGGAAGGCGTGAAATACGGTGAGAGCCGTAACTCACCTCGAATATTCTTCTCTGGAATTATTGGTGTGTGTGTGTGTGTGTGTGTGTGTGTGTGTGTGTGTGTGTTAGTTACCCTCAGGGTCCAGCAGTCTCTCTATCCCCAGGTGTTGTTCTGCCTTATTAAAGGCGTGTTCCAGTCTGTCGATCGCAGACGTCTTCTTCTCCACTGAGCTCCAATCAAAAAGCTCAGGTCTGCCGAGGCAAAAAAGGGAAATCAGCAGGGATCACGTACCCACTGCATCTCTATTTTCATTTACCCAAATATAGAGGAATATCCCAAGTATTTAGTAGATCATGTCCCTGGTTGACCTATGCAAACACGTCAGCGTATGTTGTTGTGAACGGAGACATTCTACAAAGTAAAAGGGCTGACATTGTAGTAATAAAAAAACTTTTTATTACATAGCCTCAATTAATTTTCTTAAAAATGAAATACGCTGTAATTAACTCACTTCAGCTGATGCAGTCAGGTTTATTTTTGGAACTACTTTAAGTCAGCAAGCATGTATTCACCTCCCGTGCACTGATTCTTAGCTGTACACACTCTCCAGTCAACCACCTTTAAAGGTCCCATATTATGCTCATTTTCAGGTTCATACTTGTATTTTGTGTTTCTACTAGAACATGTTTACATGCTGTAATGTTAAAAAAACAACTTTATTTTCCTCATACTGTCTGTCTGAATATACCTGTATTTACCCTCTGTCTGAAACGCTCCGTTTTAGTGCCTTTCAACGGAATTGCGTTGCTAGGCAACAGTTTGGGTCCATGTTTACTTCCTGTCAGCTGATGTATTTACATACACTGCAACAAGATATAAACTGGGACACATTTAGAATGTTTACGTTTAAAACTGTGTAAAGGTCTAAATATTGTATATTTGTGACATCACAAATGGACAGAAATCCTAACGGCCTGTTTCAAACGCACAATTTCTGAATACGGGCTGTGTGTATTTCTCCGTATATTGAGCGTTTTGATAGTTTAACAGTATTTATATAGCACTTAAACCTGCTTTATAATATAAAAGACCTGAAAATCTAATTGTTTACAATATGGGACCTTTAAACAGTGACAGTAGACCGTAATGATTCAAAATAGTATGTTTATTAATTTCATTTCAACATTTTCTCTGTGAAAGCTGCCGTTATTCCACTATTAGTGTACAGAACGCCGTTGGCACGGAGCCCCGAGCAAATGATCTGCAGGGTGATGGTGATCTCCCACTCTGTATTCCTGTAAGGACACTGCGAACAGATGTTCATGCTAGCTAACCATGATTTAATTCATAATTACATGAGTCCAGACCTGAGACCCAAACTCTCCTGGGTATCCATAGAGGCAGATTAACACCGTTTCACCTCTACAAAGCTATTCATCCATCTATTGATCAGGCTGTCAAACATTATCCATTCACTGATTCGCTGACTTATTTACTTGATCATTCTAGTGCCGTCAAAGTGAATGCGATAATAACACGTTAACGCAAAATCGTTTTAACGCCATAAAGATTTCTATGAGGCATTAACACAACTGATCTTCCGGAGGTTGTAGCGGGCTCCAAATGCTCCAAACTCGGCGAATAAATATATACATACATTTGCATATAGCAAGCATATTGTCCAATCCCATGTTGATATGAGTATTAAATATTTGACAAATCTCCCTTTAAGGTACATTTTGAACAGATATAAAATGTGCGATTCATTTGCGATTAATAATTTAATCGATTGACAGCCCTAGTTCATTAACTTGTTCCTTTAGTGCAGCTTTGCTATATAATATGACAACTTCACTGCACTAGATATGGAAGTATGTTAGATATACAGGCTCTCTAGCAGGAATATGCAGCTTTTTGTGTCCACAGATTAACTGATTAGGTTTAAACAAAGAGCATTCTTGTAGTTGGCTTCCTGTAGCAGTGCGTCACCACTAGTTGGCTGGCACTATCTGACATATTCTGTCTTTTTCCCTGTCACCCTTTACATTTCTTTTTTTTTTTCCTTTTCGGAGTATTTAGTGGTAATGGTTTGATGTTCCACCTCCGTGTATATCCATTTAATAAAAATGTGTGAACAAGATCATAATTCAGGCAGCCGAATAAATCTCCCTCTGTACCTCTCTGACATTGTCTCGTCTATGCACTCTTCCTTTGTGTCTATTTTCTTTCTATTTCTCTCTCTCTCTGCTAACTCACACACACACACACTACCCATTTGACAGTACCTGTGGCTGTGGATGAGGGCATTGAAGGCCAATCCATCATTCCAGCTACTGGAGAAGTTAACCACATTGACCTGAGGACAGAGATAATGGATATTAAAGGGCCAACCTGTGAATGCAGTATGACACCCACTGTTGAAACGCTGTCGCCCCAATACTGGTTTCCATTTCCATGGGTGTTTATTAGATTATAGACATCTTTTCTCTCTCTCTCTGAGCTTTCAATATATGGAGTGACAGACAACGATAACTAACAATGGGTTTTTAAATGTAATACAAAGCTCCATGGAGCTCTGGAAGTACTGAGAAGACACAAAATCAACCAAAATCGTCGGCTGAAATGACAACTCGCTCTAAAAGATTTTTAGAAGTGGTAGCTAGGTAACATTAGCTAATTTAACTGTAAATTGGTTGAAAATAAGCTGACTTTGTGATGTTACCGGTCAACACTACAGGTCTTCACGTGTCCATCCGAACCCTAGGACCCGAGACCCAACCTGGGACCCGTACAGGTACAGATCCAGGGTTTATACGGTCAATCGGGTTCGGATTGGGTCCCGTTCTATTACTGCGGGCCTGGGTCTTTTTAACATTATCTGTAATAAAGTGCTACAGGAATGAGTCCTAAAACCCGGAAATTACTTTGCATTTCACTTCCGGTTCCCTCTTCTTGAAGTCTTTTCGAATTTTTCGAAGGCACACATTTTTGGACCCGTGAAGACCTCTATTACATACATGACATTGTGCTAAAAGACTCAGGCTAAAGCCACATGTTTTTACTTATTACTTACAAGTGACAAAGCTTTAAAGATGAATAACTAACAGATGAGTTTGGCGTGTAAGTGTAATGCTAATATCCCATAAGGGACAGAGACGCTACCATTAGTCTAATCTCAGCTATAGTAGCATCTCGTCACCCTCCAAACTCTTTAGATACCGAGTACCACTCTTAGTTCATCTTTTAATTCATTATCTTAATCTCATGCACACCCATAATGAAAGTAATTTAGGATCAATTATTCCTGATTAAGAAATTAAGACTGGTGAAACAAACTAAAGTGTCAACAAACTATCAAATGCCATATGCTATCCAAAAGTGGCATACGCTGTGTTGTGAGTGCTCTTAGCAGTTTTCACTGAGATGCTTCAACACAGTAGAGAACAATTCAAGCCAAAAGGAACAAAATGAAATGGAGAAAAAAACCCAGCTGGCAACAGAACAAACCTCTACAAATACTGAATACTCCAAAGGAATCCAAAGACATCATGCCTACTGCTGAAATTTTTTGACTTAATTGGATTCTTTTTTTTTTACCCTGAAAACATATTTTGAAGACTCCGGCCCAAGTCTCTCTGTCTTTTAGTTTCATACTTAGTGCTATAAAATGATAATCATCTCATGGCAGTAATCCCAGATCTGGATCGCCACCAAAACGAATCCATCATTCCTTGGCCCAAAGCCTATCTGTCCACCAGATTTCATGAAAATCCGTTCATGAGGGGTTTCAGATATCCAGTCGGACGTATACAGGCAACTATAAAAAACAGGTCTTTGGCCGTGGTGAAAACATTCTATACCACTGAAGAAGACTCATCAGACTTGAAGCCATTGCTTTTAAATGAAGAAAGACATTTGCATGGTCAGTTAATCAGACAGCTATTTTTTACGGCATCGCAGGACTACAGGAGAGACTGCTGTAGAAGAGAGCTACAGCGACGGTGGATGCAGTGTGACAGCCTGTGGATTGAGGATAAGACTGAAGTGAGGAGTTAATGTAACAGACCTGAGGATACTGGCGCGTGTTCTGACGAACCCAACTCAGCAGAATCTTCTCACTGTTGGTCTGCTGTAGGCCCGCCATCACATCCTTCATCACATCCTTTACCTGCACACAAACACAAAACAGATTATGTATGCGCACACATGGAGTCCTTGTAGGTATTTTTCACAAGACATACAGTGGAAAGCTGTGCTAGAGTACGCAATGTTTGTTTAGACCTTACAACGAGAAGGTTCAGGAAGGAATGACAATGTAGAGAGATTCAAAATGTTAAGTTTGTCCAGTGATTGGCTTTAGAGGAAAGTACATTGGGATCATCCTCCAAGAAGCATGAGAGCTTGACCCATTTCCAATCTGCACATTAGATTACAACATTATTATGACATTTTGTTCTGAGCCATGCTTAAAAGGAAATACAAGGGGCGTCCAAGAAGGAAAGGGTTAATATCAGAGCTGTCAAAGTTAACGCGTTAACGCAAATTTGTTTTAACGCCACTAATGTCTTTAACACATTGACGCAACTTGCGATTTTTAGGTTGTAGCGGGCTCAGTTTCAAAGCTGGAGTGAAGATACTGGTATCATATAAAACTACAAAACCTAAAGAATCCATCGGTACCAACCATGTCATACTAGCTTGTCAAGAAGGAGGTTAAATAATGCTCCGAATGTATGCCAATATTTGGCGAGGAAAAACTGTCATGGCCATTTTCAAAAGGGTCCCTTGACCTCTGACCTCCAGATGTGTGAATGTAAATGGGTTCTCTGGGTACCCACGAGTCTCCCCTTTACAGACATGCCCACTTTATGATAATCACATGCAGTTTGGGGCAAGTCATAGTCAAGTCAGCACACTGACACACTGACAGCTGTTGTTGCCTGTTGGGCTGCAGTTTGATATGTTATGATTAGAGCATATTGTTTTATGCTAAATGCAGTACCTGTGAGGGTTTCTGGACAATATTTGTCATTGTTTTGTGTGGTTAATTATTTCCAATAATACATATTTACATATATTTGCATAAAGCAGTCCACTCCCATGTTGATAAGAGTATTAAATACTTGACAAATCTCCCTTTAAGGTACAGATAAAAAATGTGTGATTAATTTGCGATGAATCACGGTTAACTATGGACAATCATGCGATTAATCGCGATTAAATATGCTAATAGATTGACAGCCTTAAATAAGTTAAACCAACTAGTATTTCTGGTAGGGTTGGTAGGGTAGCAAAGTTTCATCGACGTACACAGTGTGTGCTCAAATTTAAGGGCTTATACGTGAAGATGTTGTTATTCATATCGTACACACAAACAGTAGATTTTTAGTCAGTTGGAATGGGATAGTTAGGCTGCAAAATGCCCAAAATGCAACAATTCCTGTTGAAACACAATATCCACCTAGAGAGAACAGACGTGCACAGTTAGCTACTGGTAGCATTTACCATCAAAAGCCCATAACCACTCTCTCTCTCTCTCGCTCTCTCTCGCTCATACACTCTCCTGATAGACAGAGCAACAGATTACAACCCATGCTAATACGATGCCCTAATATGATGTAACATTACCATGAGGCGCCATTTATAAAAAAATATATGCTGCTTTCTAGCAAATGTGGCCTGTCAGTAGATACTTTGCATATTCACATACACACACATACACACACGGCAGCACACACTCTCAGTGAAAGTGCACACAGTCAGAGGACACTTGCGTGCACGCACATATCCGAGCGTGTGTGTGTGTGTGTGTGGATGTGGTTGCATCCTCACAGGCTGGATTTTTTGGCAGTTGTGAGTGACAGTTTTGGAGCACTTGTTCAGGGCTCGGGGGGGGAGAGAGAGAGAGAGAGAGAGAGAGAGAAAGAGAGAGAGAGAGAGAGAGGGAGAGAGAGGGAGAGAGAGAGTTATACTTCTCACTGCCCGGTTGCGCATTACTTATGCATATCTTTCCCTCACCTTTCTATCAGCCACATATGCACTCGCACACACAGAAAAAGGCAGTTTTTGTTTCCCTCCTCTCTCTCTCTCTCTTTCTCTTTCTCCCCCCCACCATACCACCCGCTCTCCTTGCTTTCCACACTCATGCATGCGAGGCGCTGCGATGAGTGTTAGCAGAGCTCCGAGCAGGCACCGGACAGACGAGTGGAAGACAGAACGACAGAAAGAAAACACTGAGTTGTAAGCCTCAGACCTACCACACATACACACACACAGTGGAGTAAAGTAATAGAGTAAGTCAGAGGAGGAAAGAGTCTATTACACAGTCACAGATGCACACTCACACACACACAACTAAGCCTATTAATAGAGTGCGGTGTAATTCGGTGTCGAGGTGAATTCCCAGCAAGGGGACTCAAACACACACACGCAGGTTTGTTAGCGATTCCTCATAGAATGTGGCCTGCCGGGTAAAAAAAGGGACTCATTTGGGAGTAGGTCACTGCATGCATTTCCACTTTAATTGGAGGGGCGCTTCGACAAAGACTGCAGTGT
This sequence comes from Adelosebastes latens, assembly GCA_916700685.1. NCBI lineage: Eukaryota > Metazoa > Chordata > Actinopteri > Perciformes > Sebastidae > Adelosebastes > Adelosebastes latens. Next base: position 18,315 of record CAKAKR010059902.1, read on the forward strand.
ACACACGCTCACAATGGCACACACGCACACACCTACACGCTGACAGAGATCCGCACACACAGACTGGCATACGTGCCCACACACACAAGCAAACAATAACCTCCAGGGCGTAGCAGCCTTTGACAGGCATATTCACACACACATGCTACCCGCAATCACGCACACACTCAGCCCAACACACACCTCATTATAGGATTGTGTTTTGCTATTAATCGCGTCATTAAGCCTATGCCAAAACTAGCGTGATTGAGACATTAGCTTCTGTTCAACTTAATGAGGAATGAAATACAATTAAAATGTATTGTAATGTAAGCTGTTAAAACGACAGACTTTACAGGAAGTTGGTTTTAAACACCGTCGTAAAATAGATTATGAACTTTAAATACAGCTTAAGTGTAGAAGTACAACAGGCATACTGTTCTATGGATTGGCAGAAAGCTCCATCATGTGAGAAAGAACATTTAAAGGAAACTTCGGATGCTTCAACGTCCGACACAAACAGACCTCTGACCTCACCTTTTAGCGCTTGATCGAAATGAATTTGTGTCATTGTTGTCGTTATTGATTTGATGGTGTAGATTTTTATTTCTCTATACGGTTCTTACACTTTGATTTCAAATATTCCCTTTGAAAACCATATGAAGGAGTTGTCACTTTGCCATTGCACTCCTCTTTGAAATCCTCTCATTACTTTTGAACTCATGTATAGAAATCTGCTAGTAGCTGATCATTACTGTGCACTTGATTTGTTCAAGTTTTTCAAAACGTCAAAGGAGTTGCCGTAGCAATTTACACCCCGACACATGCTTGTATGTGAAGCCTACTTAAAGGGACTCTATGTAAGAATCAGAAATGCTTGTTAACAGCGACACCTGTGGCCGTTAAGTCAACGAAAGTCAGCGCCCTGTTGCTCGCGCTTGTGCTCGCTCTACATAGACATGAACGAGCATCGCTCAACACAGTGAGGCGACACACGTCAGCTAAAAGCACAATATCACTCTATATTTCAGCTGCTTGGCAGTAATGTTAGCTGACCAGACGAAGGTCTCTCCATGAATCACTGCTGATCCTAGTGTTGGCTTTTCCTGCCTCAGCCTCCTGACGCAGTGGGACACCCGCAATGATTTGTACGTGTAAGAAGTTACAAACAGTCCCTTTAATCTACAGTTTGAATAAACTGTTTTGGAATATATTTAGATTTAATGCAAAATTGCAATGCATTGCAAATTTTATGCAAAAAAAAAGCTTTGATATCGAAATACTGGTATTAGCAGATATTCAGGTATTGGATCGCAAATGAAAAAAAAATATGACAAAAGATGTATTTGAAGAACACAACCAACCCCACCTTTATAGTACATGCTGTGTATGTTGTTATGTTCTATGGAGTTGGAGTATGGAGGCACAACACAGACTTTTAAACCGGTTTCAAAGCCACATTGTCGCCTTTCATTTCTCTTTTTCACACTACTCTCTATCATTATTGTTGCATTGAGTTCCCTGCAACGTGACTGCTACCTTCACCTTGACAGCTGCAACCCAGGAAACAGTACACATTCCCGAAAGTAAACCATTCAGACGGACACAGAAGGATAATGTGCAGCGTTTTGTTCTCGGAATGTGAAACATAATTGAGTATTTTGTGCATCAAAAGGAAATTACAACTGGTGTTAAAGTAATGCATCCTAGTAAACGCTGTATATCTGATCACCTCAGCAGCATGAATGCAGTAATTATACTTATTGTAGCTTGTTTATCTTCACTATAAAACTTTGTGTGGGCCTATAAATGGGCTCCATTGAATATAGTGTAATTGTAAAGTAAAATGGATAAACACACAGTTTAAAGATCAGGGACATTGCACAGCTCTGTGTTTTCTGGTTACCAGGGTTTAGTTTGACTCACTGCAGTTGGATGAGGAAATACCAGTGGAGCAAACTCCATGCCTGAAAATTGAAGCCAATGCTGAAGTGACTTAAATCTACATTCTTTCTAACAGCCAGCAGGGGGCGACTCCTCCGGTTCCAAAACAAGTCTGATTGTATAGAAGTCTATGAGAAAATGAGCCTACTTCTCTCTTGATTTATTACCTCAGTTAACATTGTAAACATGAGTTTATGGTCTCAATCACTAGTTTCAAGTCTTCTTCAATACAGCATGATGTTCATTTAGTAAATGATGGTCCCGTTATGGTCCCATGCTGGCCATAAAGCAGGGGATGCTTTAGGGTGGGGCTACTGCAGCATTATTCGGCTGATAACTTTTTCTGAGGAACATTTTGTTTCGCTGTTTTTTAAACTAACATTAGCATCCCAATTAATATCACAGATGATGTAAATTACGGATGCACCTTGCTAACCAAGCTAGTTGGCTTGTGCTAGGGTTAGTTGCTGGCCACTCCACACCTCGCCATCTCCACCTTCTCATCCAAATATGGTCGCTTGTGGCTCCAAAAAAAACAAGATGGCAATGGCCAAAATGGCAAATTCCAGGCAAAGAACGTATATTGCCAAGTGACAGTCAATTGTTTGTTCCATTGCCTCAGCATCAGCGCCCAACAGCAAAGCTACAGTTCCACCATTTTGGACTGAAAGCGACTACAAGACGCCAGTAAAACGTCCGCCTAAAAAGTGCCGTACAAAAGTAAAACAAAAATATTTCTATTCTATTGTCATATTCTATTGTTTTCAGTCCAAAATGGCGGCAGCGGCTGTTGTCAAAAAAACACTAAAGTTTTGTCTCTTTGCTTCCGTACTCATGTACACAGTAGGGATGTCACGAGAACCGATACTTTGGTACCAAGTCGATGCCCAAATTCTAAAAAAGTGACGGTACTCTTTTTCTACAGTACCGAAGGTACCGTAAGATGCCTGTAATGGTCGTTGGTAGTGACAGTGAGGACATTTTCCCACCGGTTAATAAACTTGTGACAACACCGGTGTCACCGATTACACCGGACATTTTACAAGTAAAGATGACGGTCAACATGTGCAGAGCGCTGACTCTGATCTTTACTGTCAGGTGGCGGTTTGTCTGGCCTCTCTGGTAGCGCTTTCGCTGCGGGGGTCTACCTGGCGCCACTGCTCCGTGCACACCGGCTGTGACAGCTCCATCCACCTCACGGCGATTACCTCATTAACGTTATGGTTCCCATTGGGATTAAATGTGAAATATTGCCAAATAGGTGCGTTTGCTTTTCACTTCGACAACAAATCCTCTGCCATCTCTCGGTCTGTCAATTCTCTCGTCCCGTGTGTGACACCTGCAGCTCTGATCTGACGGTCCAGATGCATTCACGGTCAGTATATAGCGTCCGTCGTCTGACTATCGGTTGATAACATGCCGCTGATACGCCAAAATGAACGAAATGGGTCAATTATTTTTATTTATTACTTAAAGGCTACATGCTTCTGTTTTTTGTAATGTTCAAATGTTTTTAATAAAAGAGTATGTGTTGAATTACAGTACAGGGGATTTATTGTTGTTGTTGTTGTTTTTTGTACCGTGGTATCGAATTGGGTATCGAGAATCGTGGAAATTCACTGGTATTGGTATCAACTACTAGATTTCTGGTATCGTGACATCCCTAACACACAGCATATACATACATCAAAACGCTAGTCCACGAACCAATGAGTGACGTTACAGTGGCTACGTCCACTTCTATTATAGCCTACAGTCCACGTTAAATACTCATCAAGGTAAATGAAACAGCATTCAGTCCAAACAGTAACAGCTTTTCTGATATGCAGCCAAAATTTGCTACAACAGCAAAAAAAATAATAATATTGGAGGCATTACCAAAATATGAAAACTCTTCTTGCCACCAAAATGCCTTCAGAGGCGCAGCATGCTGACACATTCTCACACACATTCACAGAGACATACACGTGCATGCACACACCTGCCAGTGGAGAATGATGCTCCAGATGAGCCCGAGAATCAGTTTGTGATTCCCATCAACGATGTCTGCCGCTCCGATATTCACCAATTCAACCTGGAGGAGGGATGAAAAAGAATCGGTACTGTGGTATCGATTCTTCGATACTCACAAGCTACTCATTTGGTATTGATTCCTTTTTAAAAACATTGATAATAAGATTACATAAACAAAACGTGGGTGGCCGCTTCACTTTGATTGTTTTCGCCGTGTCCGTCTGTCTACCCTAAATTCCTAAACTTCATCACAATCAACAATTTTAAATGTGGTTGTTACAAGAGTTTCAAGGTCTTTATAATCATGTGCACAACATTACAGTGTGGATCTCAGACTGCCTCCAACAATGCTCATTAAACATGTAGGCTATAAAGGAAAGGACTCAAATGAAAGCAAAGTGAGAATCGAAGACATAAAATAGTATATAAAAATATAGGGCTAAAATGTAGCCCTACATAAAATGTAAAATAAATATACTTGTGGTAGACAGTACTTTGCAAATGAATAAACTGAATGTAGCCTAAAAAGTAACAGGTATGTGATTTGCCTTTAAGTGTAATGATCTGTTTGGTTGTTTGTTTTCTAAAAAATTACCGTTATTTAAAAAAAAAAAAATCACATACCAATTTAAGATATGATCAATATCATTAAAATTGGAACAACAAGTATTGAATTTTAAAAAGTCTGGTATCGCCCATCCCTATTATTTGTTAAACCTTATGTAAGTAAAAATGAATAATTTATCTGTCACTCATTGCAAATGCATTAGCTTATTTTAAAATGCATTGTGTAAGGTAAGCCAAATGTATACACCGATCTTGACTAAAGTAATATATATTCTTGGAAAGAAGAGAAAGCAAATCAGGGCAACGGAATGAGAGAAGATGATTGTCGTAGGGATAAAAAGGCCAGACAAAAATATGTACAAAGAAGAAAGACAGGAACATAAAAGAAGGGATGCTGTTCTTAGACAGGAAAGTAAAAGCATCCTGGAAGAGACGAGGGTAGAGATATAAATATACGGAAGCAAAGTTAGAGAGGAGATAGAGAGAAACATGAAAGGCAGTTTAATTTAAGCACCACTATTGTTTGCTGAGTCTAACCACTGATTTATTTAATTCATATATTATATTAACATGATGAAGGGAAATATATGTGTGTCGCTGCACGTATACTCACATTGTTCTTCTGCAATATCTGCAGAGCACGGTTGACATTGTTGAACGAGTGAACGCGCGTGAATCCTCTCTCCAACTTCACCTACACACACACACACACATACAAACACCAGACAGAGGAGACCATTGAGGCATAAACAGACCTTGCTCAGGGGCATCTATGAGCGCTACAATTACAATAAAAGTGTGTGTTTATGTGTGTGTATGCCATTACAATACGGAGATAGTATCAAACAAAGGACAACGATGATAATGTCTGCACCCTGAGATAGAAGTAGGGGGAGAAAAGAGAGGGAGGAAAGGTGGTGGAAAGAAGAAAACAGTTAAAGAGAATGAGAGAAGATTGAAGAAGAGAGAGAGAGAGAGGGATTCCAGCAAACAGACAAGGTGGAGGAGATGAAGAAAAGCTGGAGGGGGGAAAAGAAAAACAAGGTGGGAGTAGAAGTTTGATTAAGACCGTGGGCTGCGCTGGTGTGTGTGTGTGTGTGTGTGTTAGTGTGTGTGTGTGTGTTTCCTTCTAAGAGCCAGATTAGGATTTTAATCTTGCCACTTGGCATTTATTTTCATTTCTTCAAGTGATCATTTCAGCATTAAGGGGAGGAATATGACGAGGTCAAGAGGAGGTTAATGCTGCGTTTCACGCCATGTGGGATAGAACGCAGTGATGTGAACGTTTCGCATGGTTACAATTTACCAGAGTCAGTCAAGTGGACAAACTCCAAATGACAATTGCTGGTGTTGCTAATTAGGAACGCAATTAACATGCTGGATGAGCTGCTATCTGCCGTGGAGTTACACGTGTATGATCAGCAGCATTGGCGGACTCAGGCTGTCGGAGGAACAGGGGCGGGAAAATAAAAGGGCACCAGCTGCATGCGGTGAAGCATCTCGTTTTCTTCAATGGAAGGACACTATAGAGGGCACTTTATCATGTTTTCTCTACTGGAAGGACACCCTAGAGGGCTCTTTATCATGTTTTCTCTACTGGAAGGACACCCTAGAGGGCACTTTATCATGTTTTCTCTACTGGAAGGACACCCTAGAGGGCACTTTATCATGTTTTCTCCACTGGAAGGGCACCCTAGAGGGCACTTTATCATGTTTTCTCTACTGGAAGGACGCCCTAGAAGGCACTTTATCATGTTTTCTATACTGGAAGGGCACCCTAGAGGGCACTTTATCATGTTTTCTCCACTGGAAGGGCACCCTAGAGGGCTCTTTATCATGTTTTCTCTACTGGAAGGACACCCCAGAGGGAACTTTATCATGTTTTCTCTACTGGAAGGGCACCCTAGAAGGCACTTTATCATGTTTTCTCTACTGGATGGGCACCCCAGAGGGAACTTTATCATGTTTTCTCTACTGGAAGGACACCCTAGAGGGCCTAAAAGGTGAGGTTTGAAGAAGAGCTTTGCTAAAGCAACACGTCTGTTAATTCCAGCCTGTTATAGGCAGTTTGATCTGCTACTGCATGCCTGCCATACTTGCCCAAATACATTATTATTATAAGATTTAAGGTGTGTGGATGAAAATCTTCTTTGTGCATAGGAAGTGACTACCACAAGCCCTACAGAAGATGTTTATTTCGATCACTCTGCCAATTAGAAGAGCATATCCGTTACATGGTATATACAGTGACACCCAGGCCTAACCCTGCTTTATTGGATTACTACAGTACTTTCATAAGGCAGCTCTGTTTCCCTTAAAGGCACATGTTAATATGTCAGCCATCTGCACTAGCTCCTCTTCTTCACACTATCCTCTTCTGATGGCAGAGAGCAATACGGAGCTAAAAGTCTGGCATAAGTCTAGCATCTGGTTATGTTTGTGGATATGTGCCTGCTTATACAGTCTGTTCCTGTGTCTGTGTCTGTGTGTGTGTGTGTGTGTTCATACCAGCTCACGTCCTGCCAGCCCCTCCAGCAGCTCCAGCAGGCGTCTTCCATCACACAGATCTGAGAACAGATCCTCCACGGGCGATTTCCCTGTCTAAAACACAGATACACATACATTTATCAATTTAACTGAATATATTAACATGAAATATTACGTGCATTAATACTGAACATACCCAGGATTCAACATAATTATGAATACAAAGTTACATTTCTGCAATCAATCCCCAAACTAGAGACTCCTCATTGGCCAAAACCAGAGTTGTTCAAAGCAGAGAGACCCATCTCTGCAGTATACGCACAAACCAGCCCTGTGTTCAATGTGAAGATAGCAGTTAATACCCAAGAGGCTGTTCTTTATCAGTGCTGGGAAGTCTAGGGTTACAAGCTAGTAGTTCCTTCACATTGGAAAACACTGTCGACTGAATACAGTGAGTGTCCAGAGTGAAGGGAAAAGGAGGAATTGAGGAGCTAATTCAGTATATATATAAAAATTAGGGCTGTCAATCGATTAAAATGTTTAGATTTTTCTTGCTGAAGGACTGTCAATTAAATCAACTAATCGATTAGTCAACGAATCCTTATAGAGTGCTTCAGGGATGGGGTATTTTTGTACGCCAACCAGTCAGCATCATCCTGGTTCCCTCCACAAAAAGCCAACGGGATTGTTCCATCGGGTTTTGGATTATTGCTGGAAATAAACTCTGTGTCAAACAAATGTTTATAACACATAAACATGTTTTGTTCCTCAAGATAATCTTCGCAGATGAACTACACTTGTATGATTTTTGAAGCGCGAATGCAGTCGGCAGAAGTAAAAAGCTAACGTTAGGGTATAAACGAACTAAACCACGATCGCATGAGTGCGAGTATACACAAAACGAGGCTGTAAAGGAGGACGAGTCGGCGTGATGACGTTTAGTCTCATTTAGCCACTTGGTAGCAACCGCCTTTTTTGAGACACACAAAGGCTTCGAAATTCACGATTGGGGTATTTATTGATGTATTTTATATCGTAGAACAAAACCTTAAAATCTCTTCAGCTTGTGTTAATCACAGACCTTATTTTCATCTATCTAAAAACCCGTTGACTTCCAGACGAGAGAACCGGAAGTGCAAAAAGGCTAACTCATTTACGGGTTTTTTGGACTCATTCCTGTAGCGCACTATTTTCTGTCTGAATAGGTTTTTGTTGTGTGGAGTGGACATGGTACTATTTAGGAGGAAACTCATTGCGAAAATGGAACACGGCAACGCGGATATTTCGCACCGCATAGTTGTCAATGCGGAAAATTTGCATGCGGATTTTCCGCAACGCACTGGTGCGAAACGACTTTAAGACTTCTTTAGTCGATTCTTTTCTGAATGACTTATCTCCTCGAAACTTATGAGCACATCTCTGGTAAACACCAGATTTAAAGTGGCGCTATTGTGTGATTCTTTGTGGAGAAACAGCCCTAAATATTTCTCACATCTACTTTTACCTCAGTTACTCTCCGTAGGGCTGCAGCTCTTAACGTGATCAATTAGTTCAATTTAACTTGGATATTGCGAATGACCTTCACATGCACACGGTTTATTAGAGGTGTCATAACAGATTTGAGATCGGCTAATCCGGACTAATTTTTCGGCAACACTTGACGGAGCACGGTGAGCAGCACAATCGCATTATTTGAAAATTGAGAAACAGCCTACTGAAGTAAGTAATTATGAGAAAGTGTAAGAGGAATTGGTGGAGACAGGAAAAGGAGCAAGGACACAGACAATAAGTAAGCAAAGTAAAGCGTCACTCTGCATGTTTGGCCAGCAGCGTCATGTACCAATAACATCATGAATCTTCCCTGCGTTATCACTGTCCTGGTGGCAGAGATCTCTTTCCCTGCATCGATCATGTATCATTACAACGACGGCTGCCATGTAGAAGTCCCCACTCCTGCATCTAAAATGCATTAGCACCGGCAGTGAGACAGAAAGAAAAAAGTACAAAATGACCCAGAACTGTGTGTGGGGGGGGAAACAAAATAAACACAATGTAGAAAGAAAAGTGCAAAAAAATACTTTTCTATAATGAAGAAATTCAGTTATCAATCTTCGGAGAAACAACTTCTTCCTATCAGTGTCTCATTTTCTCACATTTTCCTTTCATTTCTGCTCTCTCCCTCTATCTTATATTTTATACTCGGTCTCCCCCACATTCTCTCACATCTCATTCTCCTTCTCTTATGTTCTTATTTCCCTCCCTCTGTCTGTCGTTCTCTCTTTCTCCATCCCTCTCTGCCCTCGACCTACGCCTCTCGGCATTGTCCTGAGACTTATTGACTCATTCTCCATTCGCCAGGGCAGTGAGTGTGTGTGTGTTGGGAGTAGATGTATTATTTGAATGTGGACACTGGACAGTGTGTGGGTGTAGGTGATAAGTGAAGAAACCACAGGTGAACACAGATAAAAGAAGAGGACACGCGGTACAAAAAAAAGAGGCATATGCTCATTTAGATATTACCACAATGGAAAACAGAACACACACAAATAATCTCAGTTTCTCTCTCTTGTCCATGCGGCATCCTTCATATTTCCAGTACACTCCAACAATGAAGACAGGTCTACAGTTGTTCTCAAGGCTGAATTGATGCTCGAATAATTGCAGCTCTCAGAGGAACCACTTGAACCTTAGAAACTGGTCTGTACTTGTACTTGAAGAATCATAAAAAAAATATACACACACGCACTGTATCCTACTCACTGACTCCATCCAGAACAGGTGTCTTATTGATTTTTACAGCAAATCGAATCAAAATGCTTTTTTTATTCTTCTCGCCGTTTTCACAGCTGTTTCGGTAGTGTCGACAAAGCAGCACTTTTACCTGCAGACTACCGCGTGGAAAGTATGTTTTTGTACTGTAATGTCTCAGGGTCTCTGAGAAGAAAAAAGAGGTCACCAAGAGGTCACCACAGGTCATTTTATACGGTGAGGTCACGTTTCAAAAAATGGTCTCACTACAATGAAATGTCTCCTATGGGGACTAACATCATCACACATGAATACAGTTGGACTCATTGGATCCACAAGAGTCTCAGCTTTACAGTGATACACAATTTATGTAATTCAACACTGTTTAGGGACCCCAGGATGCAGAAATATTCAAATACACCATTTTAGAATACGCAAAAATAACACATTTGAACTGCTTATTTTTGCAATTATCATAAAGTTGGCATGTCTGTAAAGGGGAGACTCGTGGGTACCCATAGAACCCATTGTCATTCACATAAATTGAGGTCAGAGGTCAAGGGACCCCTTTGAAAACGGCCATGCCAGACATGCTACTTCCGACTTGTGTGTTTATAGGAAACAACTTGGTTAGGTTTAGGTAAAGACTGTAGTTTGGGTTAAAATAAGCATGAGTGTTATGTAGTTAAGAAAGCTACTGTACGTACACAACACAAGTTAAGTAAGTTACGTAACATTAAGTAACCTATGTAAGTAAACGTTGTCTTTTGCTTTCACGCGGGACACGTAAAGTCTTGTGTTTTTTGACCGATCCGTCCACTTTTGAGATGATCCCTAACTTCACCGTCCTGTCTCCACTATCGGATCATGAAAGTAAAAAGAACATCTGTAAAGGTCCGGTCCAGCTTCATCTTGCACTGAAAATTAATGAGCTTAGTAAAATGTTATTGCAAATCAACCTTGCAGAATATGTGTTTTTACACAGATTAAACGAAATACAGAAATTTAGCAATTTACAGAGTGTTTTGAAATTCATTATCCATTATTTTGAAAAGCTAGATTCATATAAATTCAGAAAATAACATGCAGGTGATGTGTCAAGGGCAATGTAGCTCACCTTAAAGTCTACTATTGAGACTGATGATTGGCTACATTGTTCAAATAAAGAAAAACAAAATCAAGAAAAGAAAAGGATACAAAAATAAACCCTTCTTGATGTACCAACAGAGTGAGACTAGTTTTGGGGGGTAACATGAAGGGCAGCCTGTTCTTTGCATCTGCCAACAAATAAGTGTGAAATCACAGGCTGCTTCTGAGGCACACTGCGCCCGGATCTGTTTAAGCACTTATGTGTCTTTTTATCTTCTTCAAAACCAAACTGGGATTAGCATTCACGCACAAATACAAACACACGCCACCAGTACTCCAGTCTATCCACCAATCTGATATGACATTATATAATTGATCAGCTCATTTTCTAAAGGTGGGAAAAAAAATCAATTCACCTATCTATCGCGATTTTTTTTTTTTTTTTAATGCCAGAATCGATATATTTGTTTCATTTGAGTCAACAGAGGTAGAAGTAATTTACCGCTTTTATTGCTGTAGAGTGAGTAACGTGACGTCATATCAGTTGCGTATCCGTCTGAACCGAAACAAACCGCAGCGAGTCGAGACGAGAAAGTAGAAAACGGCGAAGGGTCTGTGTGGATACGGCCTGCACCCTCCCATGTTAAATCCAACAAAACTCGCATTAAATCGTAATATCAAATCGCAATACTTGTAGAATCGCAATACTTAAAAATGCAATACATATTGAATCGGCACTCAAGCATCATCATAGTATTGAATCGGGAGATAGCTGATCATTGTGATGAAGGTAACACAGTTTATAGTCTAAGTATATAGTATATAAATCTAATGCAGTGAGGGCAAAAGAGCAAAAGTACTACGGAGTATTAGGGCCACATTGAGGGAAAAAACATCTGAGATTTCCAGAATAAAGTCATAATAATGCGAGAATATAGTCATAACTTTAAGAGAAAAAAAGTGTAATATTACGAGAAAAAAGTCGTAATATTACGAGAATAAAGTCATAACTTTATTGACTTTATTCTCATAATACTACGACTTTTTTCGCTTAAACTTCTGACTTTATTCTCAAAATATTACGACTTTTTTTCTCGTAAACTTCTGACTTTATTCTCATAATATTACGACTTTTTTCTCGTAAAGTTATGACTTTTTTCTCGTAATATTACGATTTTTTTTCTCTTAAAGTTATGACTTTATTCTCGCAATATTATCACTTTATTCTTGAAATCTCAGATTTATTTATTTTTCCTCAATGTGGCCCTAACACTCCGTCGTACCGTCGTACCATAGACCTACAACAATGATAAATAAAAATAAAAAAAATACAAAAAACCCAGATATTAATTTCCATTTTTCATAATCCACAGGGAGCCACTGGAGAGGAGCTAAAGAGCCACATGTGGCTCCGGAGCCGCAGGTTGCTGACCCCTGGTGTAGGCCTACAGGGCACAAGGCAGGGTTAGTATGAAAAATACTAAAATGGTATAAATATAAAAATAAAGAAGAAGAAGAAGAAGAAGTTTTTAACGCACTGGTATTGGATCGGTACGAGGTATTATTAGTATTTCAGTCTTTTTAAAACCAGACTTGTTTTCAGACAAGGTGATTCAGCCTGTATGAAGGACACTTTGTCTTTTCTCACCTTTAAAGTGGTTGCTGCATTACAATTTGAATCAGGTGAAGCTTGAGTAAGCACAGAGGTCAGCTATAAATCAGAGAATGTTAAATCTACGATAAGGACATGAAGTCTGTTCTTCCCCACGTCTCTTTCACTTGCATGTGAAACTATATCTAAGTGTGTGTCCGTCACAGTCCATGTAATCCAACTGCCCATAACAATGCTGTCTGACCAGCGGTCTAAAACCAAAAGAGATTCTGTTTATTATCACATGAGACAGCTGCAAGCTGGAACTTGGAGAACACAAAGCCTTTAAAAAAAAGTTAAAAACGGTGACGACAAGACTGAAAACATTTTCTGAAAATGTGTAATGTCCAATCTTTATTGGACAGCCTGTTTAGTCGGGCTGTACCGATAAGCTACCATCTGTATCCGTTTATTTCACAATATGGAGATTTATTCTGGATATGCTGCTTCATTGTGTGTGTGTGTGTGTGTGCGTGTGCGTGTGCGTGTGTGTAAAAAGTTTAGTTGTTTACAATTATGAAAAACATCATATTTTAACCATGTACTTACATGAATCAAATAACAAATAAAGCATGATTTGTATTTGAACCAAACCCTCAAAAAAGGGAAAAACTGAGTCTAAATAAACGCATGGTAGAAATAGAACATTGTGAAAATATATAAATGTAATGTAAAATTGGATAACAGCATAATTTATAAATAATAAATAAAAAAACAACAACTACAACTTATTTAGGTTTAGGCAACAAAACTACAACTTCTTTAGGTTTAGGCAATAAAACTACAACTTCTTTAGGTTTAGGCAACAAAACTATAACTTATTTAGGTTTAGGCAACAAAACTAACTTTTTTAAGTTTAGGCAACAAAACTACAACTTCTTTAGGTTTAGGCAACAAAACTACAACTACTTTAGGTTTAGGCAATAAAACTACAACTTCTTTAGGTTTAGACATCAAAACTACAGGTTTAGGGAAAAAAAACACTTGGTTAAGTTTAGGGAAAAACGTTGTGTTTTGGGTTAAAATAACTATGAACACAAAGACAACGGCACATTGTGTCCTGTGTTTTGTGTCCCATCCATTCTCCCCGACCTCCACCACTTAAAGAGTTTCACACTGTTTATACTGCAGCGCCAGGTTTCAATATCCAACCATGAGGTGAAAATATTCAAATATATATTCATTCCCTGCCACCACTGTAGAGGGGGTTCTGTTGATTGAATCAAACAGTGTGTGTATGACGTCTGTGTGTTTTGAGGTAGGACTCTGGGAAGAAGTTGTGTGATGTTTGCAGCAAATTCTGTCCCAAATGGAAGGAGAAGATAATAATAAATAATATTACTGGAAAGATTCAGATGCTATTTGTATTCAGAGCGTTTTATCGTTTCATTTTCAATGGATGACAACCAATTGTGAGCAGACTATGCATACTTTTAGTGAAATAAAGGCAAAATGTGGGTTAACAGTTTGCCCTCCATTCTCCATGCCAGACACAAACCCACCATCAGCTATGAAAACAAATCATAGAGGCAGGGAGGTTTTAAGATGTCAGCTTCGGTAATTGAATTTTCTAACAGGTCCTCCTGTGACTTCACTGTAAATCACAAAGAGGAAAGATGACACAAAAGATGGGACGTAACCCCGCACAATCTCATCGGAGGACCGTTGGAGGAAGACAACCTTGCATTTTAGTGATTAGGTAAACAGAGAACGGCTTCGCTCCTCTTCCAATCCGCCTACCGACCACACATCTTCATTCTGGAAGTGTCTGGATTTCACTGAGATAATGGTCGACGTGACACATTTAACGGTAACGTCTTGGAGCCCAGTGGAAGACGAATGGCTGCCTTGAGTCACCGCTATTTTTTGGTGGTGACAGGCAACATCAGCTGTCGGACTGTGAACAGTTAACTGACTCCCTGTGTTAGCAAAGAATTACAGAGTTTTAGTCCAGATACTTGGCGCCCCAAACGCCCCAGGTCTATATCAAATTAAATTCATATAACATTTAATTAAATTGTCACAAGCTAATTGACACAACAGCCAACCTGTGGCCAGGCAGTATTCCAGAAGAGGAGAGCCGGTCGGTCTCTGAGGCAAACTATAATTAAGATGCCATGTGTATTCTATTGGGCTCCATGTAATTGATGGATATAGAGCAGGGGTCACGGAAAAAGATTTTGAAAAGCACATAAAATATATATTTTTTAAATAACGCTACAAAATTATGCTAAATTTAGGACAAACTGGCCATTTTCAAAGCGGTCCCTTGACATCTGACCTCCAGATATGTGAATGAAAATGGGTTCTATGGGTACCCACGAGTCTCCCCTTTACAGACATGTAAAGCAGGGCAGTTGTTTATCCAATACTGAATTACATAGCACATCTTTACGGAGCAGCTTCCTAACATAAAAACAAACATATACTACAGCTTCAGAGTTTCTTCTGACAAGATGTAAACTGAGATGATGTACAGAGGTGAGCTGAATGTTATCAGTAATTTCACAGGCAGGAAACTGTGAAATGTTTCTATTTAATTCATATCTCAGAGAGTCTCTACGAGCTACAACACACACGGAGAGAGAAACACACCCGTACACAGATTTTCCAGTCAAGGATCTTGCTAATTGTCGTTTCCAGACAGATTCTACATGACTTTAAGCAGCGGCGTTTAACGCGGTGTCTAGTGTGTTCCCTCTAAATCAGAGCACATTCAGACGCTCTCCAAACACATGCTCTTCCAGATTAGGTGACTCATGACTAAATCACAAGATTTCACGCAGATTTCACGCTTTTGTTGTATAACTAAAAAGAACATGTCATCCACTGTAAAAATCTTACCCTGGAGCGGTTGTATTCTCTTCATTTTTGAGCTAATTAAAACAAATAAAACTTGGTGAAAGTAAAGAAAAATAAGCTAATTGGTCCGTCGCCGAAGGGGGAGAAATAAATCCTGTGTTTGAATGTCCAACACAAACATCTCAAGGTGAAATAAACAACACGAATAGTTTTATATTATCATACATATTGTCCTTTCTTGCAGAAATGCAAGAGAAAGCTCTATTGTAGGATTGTGACCCTGGTTTGCTAAATTACCATGAGCCGGTATTGCTGCAGGGTACATGATGTTTAGACTATGTTTATTTACAAAAGCATGCTGAAAACTAGAAGGGCACTCGGATAGCGCGGACCTCTGCCAAGGCCGTTTCCATAAGTGAAAAATAATGTGTGCAACCGCCCCCGTGATTCGGATCCGCTCCAATATTTAATGGGTTCTTCCTTAGCCCATGCTACGTCCTTCCACCACGTTTCATGAAAATCTGGCAAGTAGGTTTTCCTTAATTCTGCTGAAAACAAATAAACCTAACCAAAAAACATCAGCTCCTTCAAGATAAAACTTCAACTTCTTTAGGTTTAGGCTAAAAAAACTACAATTTCTTTAGGTTTAGGGAAAATAAACACTGGGTTAAGTTTAGGGAAAAACGTTGTGTTTTGGGTTAAAATAACTATGAACACAAAGACAACGGCACATTGTGTCCTGTGTTTTTTGTCCCATCCATTCTCCCCGACCTCCACCACTTAAGGAGTTTCACACTGTCTATACTGGAGCGTCTGACTTCCGCTTCTGCTCCTGTCATTATTACTGTGTTCTTTTATACTTTCTTTAGGTGATCTACCATGTGAATGGATGATAAAACCTACTAGTGGGTGTAGTAGGCCCCTACTGACCCACATCTATGGGACTTACAGCGACTGATAACGCCTATTTATCTGTTGATTGAATCAAACACAGTGTGTGTACGACGTCTGTGTGTTTTGAGGTAGGACAATGGGAAGAAGTTGTGTGATGTTTGCAGCAAATTCTGTCTCAAATGGAAGCAGAAAATAATAATAAATAATAATACTGGAAAAATTCAGATGCTATTTGTATTCAGAACGTATTGTCGGTTCATTTTCAATGGATGACAACCACTTGTGAGCAGACAATGCATACTTTTAGTGAAATAAAGGCAAAACCTGGGTTAACAGTTTTTGCCTTTACCGGTAAAATGTGTGCTTTACAGTACGTGTAATAACCTCACTGGACAACTAGCTTTTGACAAGCGTATCCTAAAAGTCACAACGTATGAGGTGATTGTCCATAGAATTGCAGATACTCACAACATAAATGTCTTCTGAACATTTTCAGCTCACACTTTTAGGTATTAATTCAGTGATTTTGATTCACGATTCAATACTTTGTTGACATGTCAATGTAGTTTAGCTTCTTAGCATGCTGACCTCATGTCCTGTAATCTTTTTTGCCACATTGACTTAAACTGAAAACCTAAAACATTGCAGGCAGTAACAACTTCAATTAACTTCGATTTAAAGTTGCTACAAGTTTTGAGTTAGTAGCCTGTATCACTCAACAGAGTGATCAACTGCGGACACATGAGATTACTGCATTCTTCAGCACAGGTAAGCCGTCCAACAGAACAACTTGACCAAAACTATGAATTTATTTAAAGTTGAAGCTACCCCGAGCAACAAGGAAGACATGATTCTGACTGACAGTGTGCATCTTAATATGTGTTTTATATGCTGCAAGCGAGATGGAATTAGGACGGATGTTGATGTATTTCCTTTCTCCAAACCACAAGACAGTGAACACTGGTCAGAAAAGCTATAATGTTAGTATAGTTTACTTTAATTTCACCCAGTTGGCTCACTCCTACTTTAGACTGTACTTTCTCTTGATGGTAATAAAACCCTCCAGTGCACCACGACCTGGAATAGCAGCTTCAGGAACCTTTTGTTTCAACATATTTTTATTGAGCAGCTCGCTTCACACACAGATAATGTCTTTTCCACCCTGTATATTTTCCACTTAGACTTGTATGACACTGAAATATTCAACACCTGCTCATACCTAAATGATAGAATAAGTCATTTTCCAACAACTCCCAATATATGGCCATTCTATTTAACGGTGTGAAACCATCACACAGTGGCAGTTTTAAACACGTGACCATTCTCTTTAACATTATGAAGCGGTTGCAGTTTTAACATGTGGTTAACGTTGTGGAACGGAACTACTGGTTAGGTTTAGGCAGCAAAACTTCTTGGGTTAGGTTTAAGAAAAGATCATGGTTTGACTGACTCTTGGTTTCACATGGGACACGAACGGTGGTCTCCCGAGTGAAAGTCCTGTGCTTGCATGTTTATTACCTAAAGTATTTACTACGTTACATATGTGACAGGGTTACGTATGTGACGTGGGGTACGTACTAACGTAGTTACATACGGAACTTAAAATAACTCCGTAACTTAAAATAACTCAACTAAGGCTGTCAAAGTTAATGTGTTGACATAAAATTAATTTTAAGGCCACTTATTTATTTAACGCATTAACGAAACTTGTGATTTTTAGGTTGTAGCAGATTTAAAGCTAGAGTGAAGAGACTGGTATCATATGAACCTCGGAAATCCATCGGTACCAACCATGTCATATTAGCTCCAAACTTGCGCTAAATTTTGGCGAGGGAAAACTGTCATGGCCATTTTCAAAGGGGTCCCTTGACCTCTGACCTCCAGATATGTGAATGAAAATGGGTTCTATGGGTACCCACGAGTCTCCCCTTTACAGACATGCAGACTTTATGATAATCACATGCAGTTTGGGGCAAGTCATAGTCAAGTCAGCACACTGACACACTGACAGCTGTTGTTGCCTGTTGGGCTGCAGTTTGCCATGTTATGATTTGAGCATATATTTTATGATAAATGCAGTACCTGTGAGGGTTTCTGGACAATATCTGTCATTGTTTTGTGTTGTTAATTGATTTCCAGTAATAAATATATACATACATTTACATAAAGCAGCATATTTACCCACTCCCATGTTGATAAAAGTATTAAATACTTGACAAATCTCCCTTTACGGTACATTTTGAACAGATAAAAAATGTGTGAATAATTTGCGGATAATCGCAATTAAATATATTAATCGATTGACAGCCCTCAACACAACGTGTTGACTTTTAGTTTTACACAGCGGTCTCCTGGGTGAAAGTCCTGAGCTTTGTCGCTCCTTATACTTCGTCAGCAGACATCTTCCTTTCCTAGTGACTACGGCCACTAGAGGTCTCTTGCACAGACGACCTATAGGGCTATTTTTTTCGGTGAGGACGACTTGGAAATATTACAGAGATGGAAAATGTAGTGTAAATGTCTAACTTGGCTAACTAGTGGCGAATCACCCTGTGACATATGCAAACAAGTATGCTGTAAACTGTTACGTTTTCTTCTTTACAGACAATGTGTTGGATGTAATCAGCTCGGCTCCACTTTAAAAGCATGAACCAACACAGACACTCCCAGTGTTAAAATCAACAACTTAAAAACCTAATTATTGTTTTTGGGGTTCACATAAATTGAAGCGGAAAGCTGCACACAGGTGCATGATTTTGAACTAGAGCACATATTTTATTGTGTAGTTATGCTCCTTTTTTCCAGAGCAGTTTGCCAAAAACGCAGTCAGCAGTGAACCAGTTGAAATGACTTCTAATAGTTTGGTACAGCTGCCGATCAGAAACCCTAAATCCCCCCTTGAAAAAGCACACTTGCCTATTTAAACTTCATCCAATGACCTTTAAATCTACAGTACTTGGCGAGTTATGAAGCTCTCAGTCGACAGAACAAGCAGTCTCACTTCTCCCGCGCTGCTCTACAGCAGGTTTAGATTAGTTTGGACTCGGAAAAAGGATCATTCAGCTGTTGTAACTGTGTGACAGCTCTTAATTTCCACAGCTTGATTCAGACCTGGTCAGGAATCCCCAGAAGAAATTCTTGTGCAGTCAGGGATGCTAGAAGGCTAGCAGAGTAGGGAGAGCATACTAAAGGCTGTGGAAAGGATATATGGCTCGATCCTCTTTCATACGTTTTTATTAACTATGATAAGCCGTGGCTGTACCTCTCTCTCTCTCTTACACATGCCATCGTTGGATCTACTGAATGTTCAATTCATATAAAACAGCTGCCACAGGTTAATCTCTGGTAGTCTTCAGTATATATCTCACTGATAAACTTCTGTTTCTCTCCCGTTATCCATATACGTTGTTTTACTCAAGATTGCACAAATTAGATATAACATGTTAATTGGTGATCTCTAGCTCTTCCTCTTTTCCTCCTTTTCATTTTCCTCTGCTCCCCTCTTCTCTGGTCTCATCTTCTCTTTTCTTATCCTCTCCTGTGCCTTCACTCCTAATCCTTCCATCTCATCTCACCTCTCCTTTTCTTCTTTGTTCCTCAGCTTCATTGTCCCCTCTCTCCTTTCCTCTCCTCTCCTATCAGACTTATTCTGCAGGTTTTTGAGGACCTGAGCACACAGTGACAGCCAGGGTGTGAAATTAACACCAGGCACTGGATGAATCCGGTCCTCCCCCTCTCTCTGTCACCCTTTTCCCTCCATTATTGGCTCCCTGAGGTGGATTCATTTGTCCATTCTGACCTTCTAGGGGAAAAAAATCACCTATGTAATTATCAGCCAGTCAATTAAACTCTCAAAGAGTTTCTTTCACCACTTTGAGCCCAAAATTCACGACAGGGAAGTCTAACAAGGCAGGAATACAAATTCCTTCCTACAGCAGCCAAAATAGACCATGGGCCTGTATACAAGTTCAACGTGGCTTATATCCTGACTCCTACAGGATCCTGTAGGAATGACCACATTTTTCTAGTGAGCTGATTGTGTAGTATTAGTGATGTTAACACAATTTAATCGGGTCCTCTGAACCAACCTGTTCTCACTCCCAACTTATACTGCCGCACACTAACAGATTCCATTCATGAACAACAAGAGTCCCGACTAAAAATAAACGGAAATCTCGCAAAATCTTTAGTGTAGACAAACATGGCGGACGACGGGCAGGAAGAATTAGCGATGTTTTGCACCACTTTGTACTGAAAATTCCCAAAGGATGGATGGATGAAGTCACAGAGACACTGGTGTTGTTGCAAACTCACAAATCCACAAGTTGGTCCTCCATTTGTGAGCTCCATCTTACTACCACTCTATGAACTCTTGAATTAGCTCATGACGGCGGTGGTTGTCCTTCTGCTTCAGTCAGCTTGGTTCTCGGTTGGCTATCGTTCTCTATCGTTGGGCTCATTAGATCCACAAGAGTCTCAGCTTTACAGTGATACCCAATTGATGTAATTCCAACACTGTTTAGGGACTCCAGTATACAGAAACACATCATTTTTAGAATAGGTGAAAAAACATGGTTGCCTGGTTTTAGACCAAAACTGCAATTTAGCCTAAATTTGTAGTGTTATTTAGCCTCCTTCTCGACAAGTCAGCATGACATGGTTTTCTAGTTTCACATGATATCTGCACATTCACTCTAGCTCTAAAAGTCAACCTGCTACAGCCTCTGAAAGACTAGTGAGGTGGGTCGGGATCGCTGGTCTCGGGGGGGTTAAGCCCAGAGATAACTCACTAATAACACTTGGAGATATTTGGGAGTTGAAAATGGAAAGAAAATTAAATTACAGGTGACATGTTGCGGCGTTCGCTGCACTGGAATGGAATCTGACATTCTTGAATAAAGTACCAGCTGTGGTTGGTAAACAAGGGGGGGGGGAAAGCTCAGCTTCCTGCCCTGGTGACGGATCCTCGTACATTCTTGAAGTGCCTCTTTTTATGGTTTGCTGAGTAGCAAATCACACTAAAATCAGACGTGACGCTGCATCACTGCCAGGCCTCTCTCCGCCTTTTTTCTCCATATTTCTCACGCCTGCCGTTGCCATACCTTCCACCTCCTGCCATAACTCCTTCACTCCCCCCCCGACCCCTCCTCCTGTCTGAACTTTTGTTTTCCCCTCACTCATGTTCCACTGCTTCTCCACACTCCTTCCTACATCCTTCGTCTCCTTCCCTCTCTCCTCTCCATTTCTCCCCTCATGTAATCTTACTTTCTCCCATCTGCTGTCTCGCTACCTCTTACTCTCCTGAGGCCTGTGTGTGTGTTTGTGTGTGTGTGTTTGTGTGTGAGACTCATCTATCTAGGATGAGGTACTCATTATGCTCCGCTGAGTTTGGATGGATGAGGGGATCTCTCTCTCTCTCTCTCTTCCTCTCCTGCCTGTATCTCTATCCCCCGTTCTATCTATCTCTTAGTTATGGTTAGAGGGGATGTGGCAGACTGGATGGAGAGGAGAGGAAAGGAGAGGAAAAAAAGAAGAAAGGAAAGGAGACGAGAGGAAAGGAAAGCAGAAAGGAAAGCAGAGGAGAGGAATAGAAAAGGGAAGAAAGGAAAGGAAATGAGAGGAAATGGAAAAGGTAAGAAAGGACAGGAGTGGAGAGGGAAAGGGAGAGAGGACAGGAAAAGAGAAGATGAGACCAGAGATGAGGGGAAAAGGGAGGAAAAACAAAGGAGGAAAAGAAAAGGAAAGGAAAGGTGAATGGAAGGAAGGAGGAAAGGAGAGGGGAAGGGAAGGCAATGGAAGAAAAGGAAAAGAGAAGAGAAGGAAAGGGAAGAAAGAAGGTGAGAGGGGAAGGAGAGAGGAAAGAAAGAAAGAAAAGAGTAGAGAAGGAGAAGTAGAGATGAGATGAGAGAAGAGGGAAGCAGAGAAAAAAGAAAGGAGGAAAAGAGAAGGAAAGGAGAGCAAATAAAGAAGAAAGGAAACGAGACGAGAGGAAATGGAAAAGGGATGAAAGGACAGGAGTGGAGAGGAAATGGGAGAGAGGACAAGAAAAGAGAAGATGAGACCAGAGAAGAGGGGGAAAGGGAGGAAAAACAAAGGAGGAAAAGAGAAGGAAAGGAAAGTGGAAGGAAGGAGAAAAGGAGAAGAGGAGAGGGGAAGGGAAGAAAAGAGGAAAAGGAAAAGGGAAGAAAGGAGAGGAAAAGGAGAGGAAAGGAAAGAAGAAGGGAGGACAGGAAAGTGGAAGGACGGAGAAAAGGAGACGGAAGGGAAGGAAATGGAAGAGAGGAAAGGAAAGAAGGAGATGATATGACAAAAGATGGAAGGAGAGGAAAAAGAAAAGCGGAAAAGAGAAGAAAATGAGGGAAGGAAATAAGAAGGGAGGACGGGAAAGTGAAAGGAAGGAGAAAAGAAGAGAAGGATAGGGAAGAAAGAAGGTGAGAGGAGAAGGAGAGGAAAGGAAAGAGGAAAGAAAGGAAAGAGAGTAGAGAGAAGAGAGGAGGGTAAGGAAATGGAAGAGATGACATGATAAGAGGAGACGAGATGACAGAAGAGGGGATAAGAGGA